>JABUQX010037538.1:20000-25000 GCA_015478945.1 Trachelipus rathkii | reverse complement strand
GTTTCATCTTTTTTGCATTAAAGATTGATTTACAGGATATCTGACAAACTATGGGCATTAAAGGTGGTGGTTGATAAAATGTCTTTAAACTCGTGGGCAGTATATAGGGGAAACATTTAAATTTAAGTTTCCAGAATAGTGTGTAGCTTCAAATTTTTAAAAATGGGCTGATGAAAGTAATATGTGATAACCATGACTCGCTCCCTATTTTTTCTAGAAAGCAAAAGCACAATACAATCTACTTTGCTGTGAAGCTCATTCTACCCTTGAATTTAAAATCTCAAAATATTTGTGGATGGTGATTGTCTTTCTAGGAGACTTGATTAGTTTTTTCTTCTATACTACCTGGGAATCAATGTTATGTGGAATTGTGGCATATTATTAAATTAGGGACTGATATTTTGCCATGGAAATGCGACAGTGGAAGAGGCGTTTTCTATAAATTAAGCAATTATAGGGAGGAATCTGAAAAAAAAAAAACATAGTCTTATTCTCAAAGAAACAGTGCACAATGATAAGCATCTCATGAAAAGATTCATTAAGTAATATCACTCAATAAATGTATGACAAATGTAAGAGCTGCCCATAGGAGATATGAAGAACAAATCTCAGAGTCAAAACAGAACCAAGAAGATGTTAGAACTAAACTCTGAATGAAGAAAATTATCCATACAGATCTATAAACTTGAAGAGCAGAGAAAGATGTTAAAACTGAAAGCTTTGACAGAAGAAGACTCTATAAAATCAAAAATTCAGATGCTTGAGAAGAAAAAGTTAACCTAAATCTCCCCATTTAGAGCTTTTGTGATCAGAGTGGAAGTTATTCACCTAGTCCATTAATGTAAGCTTTCAATTTATTTCCTTTTTGTATAAATAAAACTGTTTACTTTTGGAAAAAATAAAAAAGGAGTGCGTTGGGACGGCTATAAGGAAGGTATAGGCTGATTACTAAAAATAAAATATTTTTTTAAATTCATCCATGGATGATGAACAGTTTCTAAAGTAAAATTTTCAATAATTTAATGTATGAACTGAGTAAATAGGCTGCAATAATGATTAACCCTTTCTCAGCGGTTGTCCGAAAAATAGGCTCTCCGAATTTTTCACAAATTTAGCGGTTGTCCGGTTTTTAGGCTCTTCTTCAATTTTTATGTTACAAATAAGCGGAAAGGTTAATTTTGAGTCTCTTTACAAATTAATGAAGAATTTGTGAGGAAAATCATGCTTGGCAACTTTAAAATTATGCAACTGGGGAAAAATCGTCTGTGTGTGTGCTAAAAATTAGTCCTTCTCTTTCTCTCTAAGAATGTGGTGGTAATATATATAAATAAATAAATTATATATATATATATATATATATATATATATATATATATATATATATATATATTATATATATATATATATATATTATATTGTGCTTTTATTTTTAGGCTTTATTAATAGTACTGTAATAATGGGGAAATAATAATAGCCCTTAACTGCAACTCAATTATCAAAGGCCATTCGTGAGTTAGATCTTGACGATGAATTTCTTAGTGATATTGAGTTTGATGAATCTGAAAAGTCGGATAGTGAAAGGGATCCTAGTGATGATGAAAACTTTGATAATGATAATGATTCTATACCATTGATATCTGATAGCGAAGATGACGAAGTTGATTTCCAGTGGTCTGATTCTGCTCTGGTGGACAGAAGTCCTTATCCTTTTACTTCTAATTCTGGTGTCAAAATTCATTTAGAAGAACCAAAAAGTCCTATAATGATTTTTGAATCGTTCTTTGAAGGGGACATTATTTGTACTATAGTTGAAGAGACAAACAAATATGCTGAAAAGGTAATTGAAGAAAAGCGTAGGTCAGGAAAAATGAGAAGGAAAAGTCGTGACCTTCTGTGGAAGTCTACAAATGAAGAGGAGATGAGGGTGTTTATTGCTCTAGCTATTCTTCAAGGAATCATACAGAAACCTAATATAGATTTTTACCATTCAACAAATCCTCTTTTGCATACTCCTATTTTTGGAACAATAATTGCTAGAGATAGGTTTAAGTTAATTCTCAAATATTTACATTTTTCATCTGAAGAAAGCTCAAATGATCCACAGTATAAGTTTAGGAAAATTCTGGAACTCTTTGTGAGTAAATTTAAAACAAATTATATCCCTGAACAAAATATATCAATTGACGAATCTCTCCTTCTATGGAAAGGAAGACTACGATGGAAGAGATATATTCCCTTAAAACGAGCTCGATTTGGTATGGAGAGTTTTATACTTGCCGAAGCTAAATCTGGATATGTGTGGAATATTGCGGTATATACAGGAAAGAAGACTCAGTATCCATGTGGTATTCCAGGAATTCCGACTGACCTGACAAAGTCTTCTAAGATTGTTCTTCATTTATGTGAACCTCTCATCGATAAAGGATATTGTATAGGAATGGACAATTTTTATGCATCCCCCGAATTATTCAAAATTTTGACTTCAAGAGCAACTGATGCAGTTGGCACTGTTCGATTTAACAGAAAAGGATTATCACCACTGGTGTGCAGTAAGAAGCTCAAAAAAGGAGAAAAATGTGAGCAATTCTTTGGAAAAATCATGCATCTTAAATGGAGGGATAAAAAATACGTTAACATGCTAAGCACACTCTGTGATAGCTCTATGGAGCGTGTTACTGTAGCTGGTAAAGAATGTCTTAAACCTACTGTATGCATGAAGTATAAAAAAGATCATATGGCTGGTGTAGATTTAATGGATCAGATTACATCTGCAGCTTCCATGACACGAAAAGGACTAAAAAAATATTACAAAAAGTTTTTTTTTAGAATTGTCGAAATATGCATTCAAAACTGCCACTGTATATACAAAAAAAATAATGGTAAGAAAACACTCCTGGAATTTAAATTACAACTAATAGGTGAGATATTGAAAAAACACTCTGAGAAAGTTTATTGGTCACACAAAAGATCTGCAGTTGCTTTAGGAGAAAACCCATGCCGTCTAACAGGTAGACACTTTCCTAAGCACATCGAAGATAATGTTGAAATAAAAAATCGCCAAAGAAGATGTAAATACTGTGCTCTTCAAAAGAAAGTTAGAAAAACAGTTTATTCATGTAATATTTGTGAAGTTCCCCTTTGTATCATTCCATGCTTCACACTATATCATACCGATGCAAGATTACCAGAGTAAGAGTCAGACAGAATTGAAATAAACAACTTAGAGGGTGGGTGGGTGGTAAACATACTCCCAAGTCACAAGTCTTGGGGACATCTAAATACATTGTAGATGTCAATGTGAGTGACACCTAATATATATATATATATATATATATATATATATATATATATATATATATATATATATATATATATATATATATATAATATATATAGTATAATAAATATAATACTATAATGGCTATAATATATATTTATTTATACTTATATAATATATATATATATATTATATAGTATATATAATATATATATATAAATATATATAGATATATATTAGGAGGTACCGAACGCAAGAATTTTTGGTTCCGGCCGGACCCGGAACTTTCCGGAACCTTGAAAAAGTTCCGGCCGGAACCGGAACTTTTCGACTTCAGCTACACCTTACATGAAGCTGCATTTCCAGAAGCCCGACTGCAGCCTTGGCGGGCCACACATGCATTCGTTTCCAGAGCCGTGTTTGCCGCACTTCTACTCACGGTAAACGTCACAGTCAGGCGCCCGTTGATTAAATCCTCGATTCGCAGAATTAATAAAACGCGGCGGCTGCGCAGGGAAGAATTACTTGTTTAAAACAAATCTTTTTACAAAACCATGTGTCAGAAATGGCTTGCCAAAATTTTTTAATACTTTAGTTAACTTTTATTTTAAGGATACTAATATATCGTATCATTCATAAAATAGATACATATAAGTATAAGAGTATTGCTTACAATTGCCAGCTGATCCAACGGGCGCGGCTCGGCCGTTTCCCAGGTACTAAAAATTCCTGTTCTTTTTTTTTTTTTTTATCTGATCGGTTAATGTAATTTTTCAATTCGAAGCGCTTTCGAGGTCGATTGCACACGGCGCTCACCGGGCTTCTGAAAACGCCAGCTATTTCTTCTTAGAACCTGTTTGATTAAACAAGTGTAGTCTCTCAGAAGTATCTGTCATGCTTGTCATATGATCTGTAACTCTTAGTTCTGCAGCCAAAATTGGATAAGCGGCATCAATAAATTATTAAGTTAAAAAAAGAATATACTATAGCTGCGTTTCCAGAAGCCCGAGGTGCAGCCCGTGTGCAAATTCGACTCGGAAACGCTTCGAATTGAAAAATTTACATTAACCAATCAAGAGAACAGAAAATTTGAGTTACCTATGCGAAACGGCCGAGCAATGCGCCCGTCGGATCAGCTGCCAATTGTAAACAATACTCTTATCATGGGCGACTTATAAACCGGGGGTGGGTGGACATGGGGGCCCTTGTCCCCCCCTAAATCTTGGCGAAATAAAAAAATTGAACCTTATATTTTTGCCAGACGAGCGTTTTTAAGGGTTAATTAGTGGAAAAACTGAAAAAAGATACATCAATCGATAGTTGATAGATAATAAAGTAGTAATTATTAATTACAAAAGGTATTATATATATAATATATATATATTATATATAGACTATATATATTATATATATAATATAATATTATAATATATTATATATATATATATATAAGTATATATATATATTCACTCAACCTGCTTGCCACCCCCTAAATGAAATCTTGCCTACGCCCATGGACTCTTTTATACTTATATGTATCTATTATGAAATGATACGATATAATTAGTATGCTTAAATATAAAAGTTAACTGAAATATTAAAAAATTTTTGGCAAGCCATTTCCGACACACGTTTTGTAAAAAGATTTGTTTGTAAGCAAAGTATTCTTCCGCGCAGCCGCCCGGTTTATTAATCCCGAAGAGGATTTAACAACGGGCGGCGC
>JABUQX010037538.1:0-15000 GCA_015478945.1 Trachelipus rathkii | reverse complement strand
TAGTTAAAAAGTCCCCATATAACAACACCTCAGTTGTTACATTCATGTAGGGAGGGTCGCAAATGTTTTAAGATATTTTATTAGGTCCTAATTGTTTTACCAGGCAAGGCTTTAACTGGTGAAGTAACTAATTATCGTCTAATTTCTGAATATATGACTGTGCCTACACTATTGTAAAGATCTATCCCATTATCAAATTAATATCTCGAATAATGTATTTTCATGATACTCGACTCGGCTCTTACCAGTGTATTTACATTCATTTTAGTGCTCGTATACAATTTTGAACCACTGTAGATATATACCTAAGTCCGTATTGGATAGTCTGGAGTACAGGAACCTTTCGCTCCTGCGAGCTCCTAGACCTAATAATGCATTGTATTTCTTCTTATTGTGTGATGTCACCTGAAACATTTGGGAATATATATTACTATATTAGTAAGCTAAACTCAGTTGAAAAGTCCTCAGAGATAAATGAGTGAGACTCCATTAAAATAGTCACTTTCTGGCTCACACCAATGTCTCCGATTCTACACCAAGCTGCTGTATTTGAACCCCTGTTCTCCACTAACAGATCCTGTAGCTCATTGACAATAGAGACTCATTAATTGACACGAGGTTGGTTCGTCGATGCATTTTTCAGACAATTGTAATGATAAATACATCTCTGTTCTGGCCGCAACTCGATTTCTTCCCTACATATTGTTCGTCCTGAATAGTTAGTGCTTTGTAATCGAGAGTATATATGTATTAATACACTCAAATGAGAACTCTAAATAAATTATATACAGAGTCACATCATAATGCCAAGCACTGTATGATATTTAATTGCGATAAGGAGTTTATTGTCTAGAATATTAGTTTCTCCCTTGTATACTTCGAAAAGTACAGCAGAACTCTTCAGACTGATATACTCTCTTGAGCATTCACAAGCATGAATGAAAATGCTTACTTTTTAAGGAGATTTCAAAAGATATAGGACATACTGATACAACATTATTCTGTGCGCATGAATGTAGATTATAGAATTATTACACACCTGATACTAATACTTCTAATATATGAGTACAATAGTCATCTAGATAAGATCAATAATCAAGAGTATAAAAAGCGTCTACTCATTTGTAAAATAAAGTGTTGTAGACAGGCTCTCGTATAATCGACTGAACTCATGCTCAGCTTAGCTATACTTCTTTAACAAGAATGAAAATAGTTTTCATATAAGAGTATGATCATTGGTTACAGTTTAAGAAATGTACTTGTTTTCAGCTCTATGATTATACGGTGGAGCGATTGTTCTACCTTTTAGGTGAAAGATATTATATCATATCATAGAATAACCATAGAAGGTAATTCTATCTGTCAGATGAAAAATACTATTAATTGTCGATGTTTTATAGGGAAATAATACATATAACGCTATTAGTCAAGAAGCCTCACAGTAATCCTAGTATTTATTTTTTATATTTATATATATTATTGTAATAAATTGTTATTATAATTATAATTATATTCATTTTATATATATTCAATCTTTGATTAACCTTTTATTATTGGCTTTTTTTACTATACTAATTATAGTATTATATATATTTACATCTAGTAATATAGCACAAATATATTCTAAAAATTGAAAATATTTAATTCTAAAAAACTACATAGGAAAATTAACTTTTAGTAAAATAACATAAAATTGTTATATATAATGTATACGAATAGTATAACGAAAATATTTACTCAAATTTACAATACGTTAACTGTATGATTTATTTTTTAAGGAAAATATATTAATTCCTTAACAGGTCATTAAGAATAAAACTAGATTATTATGTACCACTTACACGGATGCAAAATATAGAGCACTAATAACTAGGAATTATAAAGATCATATACCAAAATTTTTAAAATGTAAAATCATGTATTGTATACTTAATAGTATATCTAAGTTTATAACCTTATGTAACTTATTGTATAATATTTATATAGATTATAACCATATTACTAATATTATCAATAAAATTGTTGTTCAATACTAGCTGCCATTGTATTCAGGTCGACACTCTTAAAATAAAAATGTGGGCACCGAAAAAAAAGAAAAGCGGTGAGCTAAATACATAGTTATAATACACCTTTAGATTCAAAATTACTTACACCAATGATCACAAACTTAATAAGATGAAATGACAATAGCATTTTACTCTGTCAGTACGTAAGGTAAATATTTGTATATATACCATAAGTAGATATATATAGTAATTAGATAGAATAAGATTATATTAATAGAAGGGAGGGAAATATGACTAGTACATATTAATCCATAATTAGATTATAGATTGATATGTGTTCTTCATAATAGAATTATTGAAACAGAGGAGCTTCCACTACTAGTATGTAGATAGTAGATATAGTAAAGAAAAAGTAGATAGTACGTATGTTCAAATGTTCAGTATATAAAATAAGATAGTAGATTTATATACAAGTATCCAATAAATATCTCGTATTTGTATTTGAACAGTGAATCTCGAAAATTTATCTATTTCCGCAGGTATATTGTTTATATATAACACTTAAAATAATATACAGAGATACGCTTCTTAGGCTTAAAAAATGGTAAATTTGTATATGAGCACATTTGTTGTAAAAATTAATTATCAAGCTTTATATTGATATTCAAAGATGCCGGTACTCTCCTATCTCTGTAGAAACTTTTAGTGTATCCAGTAGACATTGGATAGTATAGCTATGATTAGTGAGGAGAGCTCTTTGATGTACTAACCGATTGGTAAATTTTAATAATGATATACTTGATACTCTCTACGATTAAAACTCTATTATGTAATAAATACGATTGACAGAATAGATTTGAGTGGAATTTGGTGTGATAGAAGAGATCTGATCGGATAATGTAAGAATCTATCGATACCTCCCCATCTTGAACTTCTCATTCCGTTCTAAGTTCAAATAGGCAGAGAAACTCCTCACTTAGAAAGGAGTTGAGTCATTCCAAACCGAAAACTACTAATTACCCTAATGTACTCGACCGCTTACTCTCAAAATGGCGTAAAAAAAAGTTTGTATTATGGCACCTTTGCATTTATGAGAACTTAATAGCCACTTTTCAATAATCTCAAATCAAGCGTATTACTAATGCCATGTGTAAAGTTTTACAAATATTTAAGGTGTTTTTATAATAAAAATATTACAATAAAAATCAAATTGTTTTTTTAAGTTGCTTCGTATGTAATACTTTACTGGATGTCAATATATTCTCAAAAAATGTTATTATATATTTTTTATCTCCGAGATATATATATATGTGTATATTTCTAGTTTATCAATTGACTTGTATACTATTCTGTTCGGTAGTGAATGCTGGCTATATATGGTCAGACTTTTACAAATAATACCTATCATGTTTAACTGATAGATGATACTAAGAATTTACTAACAATTAAATATATTTATTTTTAGAATTCATGACCTGAGAAGAATTTTATATTAGCAGGGATTTTGTAGTTGAGAATCTGATAAGTAAGATATTTATATTATTTTTACTTAAAATGTGTAATAAATTTATTATATATAAGGTGTACGATAAGAATTTTCATAATTTGACTACGTTCTCGGAAAGTTGCCAATAATTGTTATTGTTCCCTTAAAGTTATAGTTTTAAGTTATGATGTGTTAACGCTTTAAAAGGTATACTAGATGTTGTTAAAAGGTTCTATGTCTACAAATAGATAATATGCATGATATATTATTATAGTGATTTTTCTTACAAGCGGTATTTAGAAGCTGAGAATGTTTCAGCAGAGTTTTATAATTAGAAAAAGAATAATATTATTATATTATATAAATATATTTTTAATAGAATTAATATTATATATAATTAATATATATAATATATATATTATATTATAATTATATATATATATATATATATATATATATTATATATTATATATATATATATATATTAATATTATAATTATAATATTATATATATAATATATATATAATACTAATTATATATTATTTTTTAATATATATAACTAATAATATTATATATAATTATATATAATAATATATTATTTTATATATATAATATATAGTATATATTATTAGGCGTAAGGTCAGGGTATAGGTAGTAGCAGTAAAGGGTGGCACTTATGCTAATCCACCTCAACTAATTATGATCACTATAATATAACACAATAATACTCTAGAACTTATTATTATGATTTTGTCCATGACGAATTATCTAAAATGTTGCAAAAGAAGTTAAAAAAACGGAGAAAAAGATTTTGATATATCTGAATAATAAAGAAGGAATTACTAATCGCTAATATATTATAAACATTCCATTTTTCTGAATAGTATTAATGTGTTTTCGTTTTCATATATTGTTTGAAGTCATATCTTAATACTATGACCTGTGGTTGTTTATCAATAGACTTTCTTCTGAACAATATATCTCACGCTGATGAATAAACTCTTTACAGTATGTCATTATCATATATAGGCATTTGATACCGAGTATATTACTGATTTAATAGCTGCTAAAAGATTATTATATTAATACACTACATACTTTCTAAAAGTAAATTATGAAAATTATAAATTTGATCCTGTCCGTCCCGTGAGTGGTAGTAACCTGTTATATAAAAATGGGATCTAATTTTAACTGACACTTGAAGCTTAAAATAAAAGGAATTCGATTTATTAAAGGTTAATCAAACTACATGAAAAATATTCTAAATCAATTTGTTTCAGTTACATTAATAATATGTATGGAGCTCTATCTCATGAAGAAGAGCATGTACGTATCTATATTATTTACAATATGTAAATAAGCAATCGAGCTTTCTGTATAAGAAATAATCAGTTACTTTTGATATATATTTGTAATTTAATACTACCTATTTACGCTCTTTTAGCTTTAAGTCAACCCCAGCTAACAAGATAATCCTTGCGTGAATATAGACAACATAATACAATATCATTTTAATAGATTTATGAAAATCCTCATCTGTTATCAAAAGCATATCGTCTACTTTTTAACTTAAATTAACTAGATCTATAAAGCTTTGTCCTCAATCCTTGTGAATCATAAAAAAGTGTTGTCACTCAATAAATATCTTTTTACTGTGGATCATGAATCTTCCCATAATTTAAGATACTAGAAATAATACCTGGTATATCAACGTTTTAGAAGAAACTTATACCCAAAATATTATGCAGTAAAATTTACAGAAAATGGGAGACAATGAAAAACATAAAAACATTTATCCCTACAAATGCTGAAGTAGAAAAATATAATAAATAATATAGTAATAAACTAATATGGAAGTCAAACAAGAGACGGATGGAGGAGGATGGACTGTACTACAACAACGAAAAGACATACCTAAGAGATAGAACTTTAGATATGACTTGGGTATAGCAGATGAAACTCTTTAGGCTTTTGTGAAAATTTATTAGCAGTGATTCTGGCTATAATTAGTACATACTCTAATGCCCCCTCGGTTTTGTGTATGTCTCACAATCGAAGGGATATATATTGTGAACTACGATAGAAGTGTACAACTGAGCTGGCAACGGGATATGTAATTAAGCGAATAAGAAATGTTTCGAATAGTTTAACTATCAATCCTATGAAATAAAGAGTATTCACCTAACATTAATGTAATAGATATGTTAAATAAAGATATATGATTGAAATATCACGTATAGTAAGAAAGATAACCGGTTGGATGTCTGCATCAGGCCATGAAAGTTACACACATCTCCATATAAAAAAAAATGTAATAAAGTAATATTTTACTCAAGGATAGTAATATCGAAGTTAATGAGCAGATATCAATATTACTATGATAAGAGCTGTTCAATCAATACTACCACATATCAAATGAAATAGAATACTAGAAAAAAATTGCATTTGACGTGTCATAGTGAGTTCTGATAATCTTAACAATTTAAGATGAAACTTATATCATAAATAAGGCAAATCATGTATAGTGTTACACGGTGTATTAACTTGAGAACCTTATCTGGCGAATAACTATATACACTTATTAGAAAATCTAAAACATCTAAGTATTTAACCCTAGACGATGTGTTTATTATTAGAATCACATATGCTGTAAGACACATGTTCGATTTTTTTTTATAACGTGCAATGTTAAAAAGAATTTAAAGAATGTAAAATTAAAATTAGACTAATAATGTGGGTGTAGAAATTGAACAAAACTTTCTTATAAATACATTTTAACATTGCAGATGTTGTTTACACGAGTATTTTTGTCTTTATTATCCTATCCATTTTCCCTTGTTATTAGTTATACTCACAAAAATTGTGTCAACTTTGTTTATAATGAATTAAATAGGATTGATTAATCTCAATATGTAAAAAGTGTATGCCTAGAGATTTATCTAGATAATAATATGCTTAGCGAATAATCATATCCAAGACATTACTACTAATGCATTGTTTGAATATCCTATTATATTTATATATGCTTATAATTATTTTATAATGGAGTACAATCGGAGAGTCGAGAGAAGTCGTATTAATGGTAGTCGTGTCAAAATATTTTTCATAGGAGTCGGTAATATAGAATATATAAAGTCTGAGTAGATATATATTATATATATCGGAGTCGGAGTTCAATAAAAATCGCTGAACCTGTTCAGTACTACTATATATATATATATATATATGTCGGAGAGTCGGTAAGTTCGTGTAAAATCGAAAGTAATACTGTATGTAAAGAGGGTGACTCGGTAATTCGAAAATTTATATTAGAATAACTTACACCTTATGGACGCTTTATTTAAATCATCATTTTTTGTGTCCAATCGTTTTGCGCTCTTGACTGAAAAGGAAATTTGGTATATAATCTACATAAAAAAAACTCATATGAGTGGTTTAATACTCATATAAATATATAATAATCCTTGCATAATATAATTTATTAATAAAAATTGATATATTATAAACGAAACGGTATAATATTATTAAACACTGGTGTGATTTTTCTAAAATGTATTAGTGCTTTTTTGATATTGAGTTATATCTCTCATTTACACTCAATACACTCTTGCATGTAAAGACGTTCACAAAAAAGTGAATAAACATTTTAATATCATATAAAATATTAGCAATGATATTATTGTATTAGTGTTCAGTTCCCAAGAGAAAGTATACTGCAAATTCTTTACTGTACAATACATTGAATGTATAGCAAATGATATTATTGGCTCATATCGTCATAATTAACGGTAGTAATAATTACACCTATCCGAGATTAAGAGATTGCATGAAGGCATTCGTGTAATAGTAACCTGTGACTTAATTCACATGTGTAAGGGATTAAATATATATATATATATTATAATAAATATATAATTTCTACAAATTTAACATGTTTAAAAACATGATTACTTATGTTTCAAGCTTCTTAGGATTTCATTATCTATATAACTAGTCGATATGCCACATTTAGCAAGAGCGTATTAGTAATAAGGTGATGAATTTGGATTTTTGTGTAATTAGGTTTTACATAGTTATTATATTTGGTTTATTATTTATTATTATTTATAGGGGGGTAGTATGATGGGGGCCTTATATCCATCACTCACTAAAGAGTTGCAAGATGCCGCTCTGTTGTAGTATGGACGAGACGTATGAACTTAATGAACTTGTACTACGAGTGAGCTGTTTATATTTGAAAAAATGTTAAGAATCAATGCACGATAGACAGTACAGCTGAATAGTGCGACCACACCTGTTCCTTCCTTGCATACAGTGATCATATATTTTCATAATAACACCGTAGATATGATAGAATCTTATGTCATCATTACAACAGCAAGATACGCAACACTAGAGCTACTTGAGACTCTGGATTGCATGTATGTATACACAATGATATAGCAACTCCAGATCATAAAAGAGTAGCTCTTCCAGAAATTGGTTATCTGCAGAGGGAGCTCATAGTAGGCACTTGCTATGGATGAAGTAGTAGATACCTTGTAATGATGCAGCGCCTTCTCTATGAGAGAATTTCAATGATAGAAAGAAAAATTCGCGTCCTTTTCTATAATTAGTACGTACGCTATTTGATTAAGAGTTCTCCGTTGTGCCTACAAAGGAGGTAGACTCTTCGTATTGAAGACAAAATGAATAGGCCTCCAAAAGAATTAAATTAGCTGATGGAGGGAATTGTTAATATATAAAATAGTAAGCATTATATTTACAGTCAAAACTTCCATTTGAAATTTTGAAGGGTATTTTCAACTTTCAGACTTGTACACAGCAATATACATTATAGAAATATGTTATGAGATAAGTATACTAATAGCAAGTAAAGATATAGTTTTTTGAGTATAAAAATTCTTTAAAATATTTAGAGTATTACGACTTATAATTGAAATATGAATTACTCTCTCTTCTCTCTCTCTCTACTCTCTCTCTCTTCATCTCTTACTCTCTCTTACTATTAATATAGTATTAAGTATTATATAATTATATATATATATATTATATATATTATTATTTATATATTATATTATATATATATTAATATATATTTAATTAATAATATATATAATAGTATTATATTTTTATTATATATATATAATATATAATATATATATAGATATTATTATATATACTATGATATTAGTTACAGATTGTATCAGTATGAGATGGACCCATAAACTCTTAGCTAATTCCCCACCAATCTCATTATCTACAGCCTCAGCTGTTACAACCATCACAACATTAAAAGGTGATATATTTATGGATATAATACTTTGAAATATTAATAATTATGATTAAATTATAAAATTAATATATAATATCTAAAAGCTTCGAGCCCTTTAAATAGTGGAGAGAGTTGCTTCTACTTTTCTTCTTAGTATAAGATCTGCAACGTCTTGAAAGATAGCGTCGCCTAAGTACAACTTATTTGATAATAAGTGGTTTGATATGATTTAGCTATAAGTATTCTACCTTATGTGCTAGAGGTCTATGCAAGATCTCGTGAAAACTCATAGTTAAAAATTATCATCACCATTCAAAACCATATGATGAATCATCTTAATCCGATTCTTTAGAGTTTTCGCTTTGAGAAATCTTCAATACATTACAGGAGTGTCTCACTTTTGACACATCTTCATTTCACGCTGCTTAGAAATACCTATTTAAAAGAATCAGTTCTTGGAAAGTATCTGCATTGATTACGCTATATAACAGTAATAGTAAAAATGTGTTTGATGTTTGTAATCTTAACATACTTTTTTAATTTAGCTTGTGGAAATTATTCTATAAGGCTATTAGCAGCATATTACTATCGACTATTAAGTAGTCATATCTAATATGAATTTTAACCTCATGACTTTATGTTAAAACTACGTGGTATTTATAAGAAAATTATTAGGATTTTGTATCTAGGAATCACTCAGAAATAAAGTTTATTCAATTGTATCAATATCTTGGCGTTTAATCGTTTGCAGAATTTTATGAAATATCTTATAATGCCGCATCTCATAATATTAAGTAAATTAGTTAGTATTATTCTGTCTACTATTGAGATAAGTTCCTCTTACTATATAAGCTAGATTAAGCACGAGCTTATTCATCTTGCATATCAGGAATCTTCTGATTACTGGCAAAAAGTATCTTTAGAGGATCTCTATGGAAAACAAGATTATCTGAGATAAATAGTTATATATTACCATCTGCATAAAACTGAGTTTAAAGATAGTAATGTAATAACAATTACTATTGAAATTAGGATTAATTATCGATCCTGTCAATGACCTTTCACCTTTGTTAGTTATGTTATCGATTAAGAGATAAAGGGGAGGACGTCATATATATTTCATCCCATCCTCTCTAAGTAATGTTATAACTAAGCTATAATTAATGTCTAAATATCGATATATATAAGATCATTACACTCTTTGCACGTTCATTCATACGAGAAAGTTGAAGGAAAATTTAAGTCTATTAATAGTTGTAATATTAGAGCATATACTAGAACTTTCTTCGTTAATACGAATATTTTATTTTCTCATTGTTTTTATTGATGATTTATTATATTTAAGAACGTTGAGTGTAGATGGTTTTCGATCGGGTAGTTGTATATCTGTTGTTGTAGAGGGTATAAAAATCTGTATCATCATCTCTGGACCTTCTCTTAGTTTATAGACCTTCATATTTATAGAAACACTCAAAAAATAATAAGTATTGTTATATTTTTTTTTTATTCTCAAAGTGACTACATTCACATAAAAAATAAAAATAAATAAATTTGGATTAAAGAATATTTTTTAGTAAGTTATATATATAGAAGACATGATTCTAAGGAAGAATTTGAAAGTCAAATCAATCGAAATTTTGAAATTTGACTGCTGGAGTCGGAGTCGGGTCGAGAGCGAGTATGTCGCGGAGTATGCTGAGTTTTGCCGTTCACGAAGTACCCATTTTTATATAACTCAAATTAGTAGAAAAATCAGCGTGAGCGAGTATAAACATGCAGATCACGCATAATCCAAAACCCAAAAATAAGAACCAAAAAAACATTGTTTTATTTGGTTTATTACAGCTAAATACAGGCTTAATTGGTTTTCTCTAATGTATATATTATTTATTTTATATATTATATCGACACTGCGTGCAGCCTCTTTGATTTTTTTATCATAGGACATAACGCTAAATATATATAAATATAAATAAAATGAAATTATAATGAAATAAATTTTAACAAATAACCTTTAAATTTATAAAATAAAATTACATTACAAAAGGTAATTTTATTAGTTATTTTTTTATTTTTTATAATGATTATATGATATATATACTTACCTATAGCGATATACTTAAAGTCTTTGTTTGTATATTATATATTGATATATTAATTATATAATTTATTTATATAATATAGTGGTATATTAGTAGTATATATATTATTAATGATAGTATAAGTATCTTTCTTATTTATAATATTATTAAGCTCTGTCATTATAGTCTACTTTCCAGTATAGTACTTAAAGATCAATTTATTATTATTATATACAACTCAGCAAAACTAACGCACCTTCCTAGAGTGCGTATATGGCTAGGTAAAAAAAACATTTTTTTTCGCAAGAAATCTATGGAATTTTTAAGTGAATATATAAATTAAATATATTTAAGGATAATAAGTTATATATAAGTAAGTTATAAATATGTTATCATAGTAGTTAATATATTATGTTAAGCTACGTTAGTTTACATAGAGTTTAAAATTCTTTTTTAAAGTATTTTTTAATGGTTTTGAAAGCTTATCATGATCTATAGTTTAGTGATAGTTGTAATTGAGCGTGCTTACACAATTTTATTTTTAACTTCCGCTGGGAATACAACAACTGAGTCTTGGGGAGAGAAGGTATATGATTATATATATATGTATATGAATGTTTTGGTTAATATGAAAAGACCCGATCGAGGTATGTTCGGAGTGGTCATAGAAAGTAATATTATACTATTATTATTGAACTTTAATAATTTATAAAAATAAATTAATAACCAAAAGTATTTAAATACTATTTTTTTTTTTTGAAGAAAATATTTTATAATCATATATATATAATATATAATATATAGTATATACTATTAATATATATATTAATATATAATATATATATATTAATATTAAGATATATACTATATATTAAAACTGTTGGTGAAAATAAAAGAAAATGTAGTGTATAGTGGAGTAAAATTAATATTATATATTATATTAATAGAATATAATTAGTTACAATAGATATATATAACTATCTATATTAATAAATATATATTAAATATTATAAATATTAATATAATTAAATATATATTATATATACTATAATCATAGTATATATATTATATCTATATATATATTATATATAATTATATATGTAATAATTAATATTAATATATATAATATTTATATATATATATATTAAATTAATATAATATTTATAATATATATATTATATAATAGTTATATATTAATTATATATATATATATATTAATATATATTATATAAATATATATTAATTATATATATATATATGATTATTTAATATAAATATATTAATATTCATTATTCATAAGATATAATCTTTAATTTATAATACTAATATTAGTGATAAATTGATGAATTCGAATGAATTCAAGTCAAAAATGATACACTTATACTACGTTGACAAATTTATTTTATTGCTCTGGCATTTGTCTTAATAGGAAATATTACTATAATATTTAATATTGATTATTTTGGTTCTTAGTTATAATTAAAATAGTTATTTGTTTTGATAAAGTTGACATTGAAAAAAGATACAAATATTAGTTTATTTGGAAATGTTAATACATTCAAAATCAGATTCATTATAATAATATATAACTATATAAAGCAATATATATGTTATATTAATATATAATATAATATTTATATTATGTATATATATTATAATATAATGATATATAATATATATACTATATATATATATATATATTAATATATATTATTATTATAATAATATATATATATATTATATATATTTAATATATATTATTATAATATATATATATATATATATAATATATTATAATATATATATATATTATATATACAAATAGATGTGATATATAATAACATTTAATGTTATAGCTCTTGTAATCCGTTAATAATACTCCGTTAATTATATCATCTATTACGCTTCGTTTATATCGAAAAGTAGTAACGGACTAAATTACGATTTATTATATTTTAGAAATAATTTAACGAGCTGAAAATTTATATCACTACATCGTAGTTATAATCCATATTACCTTTAATTTACGTGTTTTATATAAAATACCTATTTTTACTATCAGATTATTTAATATTGTTATAATAGAATCAGCTGATTACAGACATAAACTGTTTTTTCTAAAAATATCCTAAAACGCTCCTCTCCTCACAATTATTCCCAAAATGTGT
Organism: Trachelipus rathkii; assembly: GCA_015478945.1. Classification (NCBI taxonomy): domain Eukaryota; kingdom Metazoa; phylum Arthropoda; class Malacostraca; order Isopoda; family Trachelipodidae; genus Trachelipus; species Trachelipus rathkii. The sequence goes on along the minus strand of JABUQX010037538.1, from coordinate 1,983 downwards.
ATACTTACAGACTCGGTAACATGGTTGATATCATAGCTATATTTCTGAGTAATGTTTATAAATGTTCTTATTAAATGAAGTCAAAATCTCTTATTGTCGTGACTTGAAGAATATAATAATTACATGATATAGAACTGTTGCCCCGTTCAAATGATCCCATAAATTCTTTTCTCAGTTCTACTTGAACTTTGCTTTCTTGTATCTATAGTGAAATAAATAAATTATATAGAGGAAAATATGTGTACTTGTAATTTATATATATAATAAATTACATTATATATTATTTAAAATTGTTAATAACTGGATAAGAGATATATATATATATATATAATATTATTATATATAATATATATATATATAATATAATAGTATATATTAAATATATATTATATAGTTAATATATAGTTATAATTATTAATATTATATATATATATATATGATATATTAATATATATATATATTATATATTTTATTATATATATATATATATATATATATATTAATAATATAATTATATATATTTATATAATATATATATATATATATAGTTATATATATTAATATAATAATAATTTTAATAATCATGTATATATATAGATATATGATATAATAATATATAATATAATATATATTAATATATATAATAAATATATATATATTTAATTATATTTATAATATAATTAATATATATATATATATTTATATTAATATATTAATAGACTTAATTATAATTATATTTATATTATTATATATATATATTAAATATATATATTTATATTATATATTTAATATTATATATAATTATTTATTATAATATATATATTATATATATATATACTATATATATATATATATATTATAATATATATATATATATAGTATATATAATATATATATATTATAATATTATGTATATTAATTATAGTAGATCATTTATATTAAGGTGGTGAATACCATAGTTGATATTATATTATAGTGAGTTTAAATTTATAGGTAAGTTGGTATATGTATAGTTAAGTTTAAGTTATAGGTATATTAGTTAGGGTAAGTTGGTTAGTACCCAAAATTTAATGATTATGTTATACCTATATATTAGATAATACTCAGTAATCATTATAATTAATTATAATTTTTCAATATCGATATTATATATTACTATATATATTAATATAATAAGTAATAAATATTATAATATAAAGAAAGTAATATAATAATTAATTATTAGGTATAAAGTGATAAAATAAAAATATGTCTGACCTTTCTACTGAAATTGAATACAACCGTGTATGTGTCGAAATGAGGACCAATATACTCGATAGCTTTACCACTGAACCATTCTCTATAGTAATGCATGAATAGTTTACAATAAATTAGGATAATACATTGTTACATTCATTTAGTTAAATATAGTAGAAAGCACGTGTTATTGACCATTCGCTCAAAATATCGTTATTTATTTTATATAGATGTATAATATAATATATTATTAGTACACTTTGCTATATATATGAGCCCGAGTGATATCAAAATACTGTAGAATAAGTTATTCATTTTTATTATATTAAGTATAATAACAAACCAATATAGAATCTCACTTTATAAGAACTTAATTACTAAAAACTTGAGTAATTGTTAATTGGTCTGATTGTTACATAAAGATCTTTACTTATGTTAAAATGGAGTGAATATAATAATATAAAATTATAAAATATTATAATTATTATTAATTAATTATATTTATATTATTATTATTTACTTTTATAATTTATTTAAAACTTAATTGTTGGATTACTGCGTTATTATATATTAGTATATATATATATAAAATGATTTTATATAATATAAATTATACAATTTATTTTATTGAGAATGTGATAAGGTAATATGTGTAGTACCAGAATACTTGGAAGCACCAAAACCACCTTACTTGACCGACGAAAAACCACGGACCTTTTTACCTGCCTTGACTTTTTGAACCGTTTG
>JABUQX010037537.1:12500-15000 GCA_015478945.1 Trachelipus rathkii | reverse complement strand
TGTTAACTTTGTTTCCCCGTCGATTTTCATTATTCCATCTAATGCCTAATGGAATCTACCTTTTATTTTTCTAGAGCGAATTTTTAGGCTTGAAATTCTTTTACTAGTAGATTGTCTTTTAGTTTTTTCAATTGCTTTCCTGCATTCTCCAATTTTTTTCCCATTATCTTCAAATTTAATTTCTTCATCTGACAAGATACTACAAGGGAGGATTCCCTGAAACTGCTGAACTATCCGACCCCGACCCAGATTTCTGTTAGACATTGTTATTCATTTTTAGTCCTAATTCATCACAAGAGCATTCCTAGCTTTTTATATCAAGATTTCATTTCGAGAAAGGATTGACAAGCTGGCCACAAATATTTCATTTCCAGTTAACATTCTTTCCATCTTTTCATGGAATTTTTTGTCATTTGCTAAAAATCCTTCTCTATAACAAATTTTCCTGCAGTCAAGACTTCTGATTGAAAACATTTTTTGTTGTAACGTATGGGTGTTTTAATAATTAATTCGAGGGTTTCGATTTGTTCCCACTGACTATCGGAGAGAGAAAGTTCAGGAGTACCAGCAGCCATCATACTACTACTACTATAATCTTTTAGTTGCAGAAGCCTTTATTGATAAGACATGTACTTCCCCATCTGGTCTCTTGACCTAAGATTGCCACTTCCCCAGCTTGACTCTTGAACTTTCATTAATTTTGAGGTACGTGCTGCTTTTGCTATTTTTCTCGCCTTGGTTATTAGATTTGCTGTATGAGTATTGTGGAGGCGACCATCACGTGAGCTGCTAACTGTAAAGTAGGAACTCCACAACTCATGTGGTGCAATGTTAACCGTCATCGGACACATAGTCTTTCCATAGTTTATCAAGTATTCTGAAAACAAACTATTACTTCTTCGTTTTGACATCAATAAAATCAATATCACATTTACCAGCTTCCTGTTCCTCATCTCATTGTCCTTATTTAATTTTTCAAATGTACTGGTCATGTTTGATGCGTTATCCGTACGCTAAGCTAATTCTTGCCTCTTGTTTATTTCGAATTCTTTTAAAACGTCCGTAACAAAATTCTTGGATATTTCGCTGAAATGTTGCGATTTGGTATTTCTTACTGCTAACATTTTAGAAATATTGTTTTTATCTTCGTCCACATATCTAATATAATTGGCAAAATAATTTACTTTGCCCATGTGTAAGTCTCCATTTTTAAATGCACAAAGCGTCCCTTTATGCAATTTTTTTAAGGTTAATTTTTTTTCCTTATCCGCTTCTTCTAGAAACATATTTTACAAATATTTTCCGCGGTCTAAGGTACTTATAAGTTTTCGAAGCCATGTCTCCAACAGTGGGCTTTAAAATAATGGTCATGCAAGAAAACTAATGGGTCACTATCTTAACGACCATTATAAATCAGTTGTATTTTGAATTCTTTCACTTGACATAAGACATAACAGTTCTTTGGCAACTGAAAAGCTTCTCCACTTTAGTCCGAGTTTTGCAATTGAAGGTTTATCCTGATGTACCTTTGCTTCACTTTCTTTAAAACAATTATCACGCAATGTCTGGATGAGTAGCGTTTTTAAATGTGGGCCCATTAATTTAAAGAATCCAGTAGATGAATGTGGTTGATCCCATGATAAGCTGGAAGTTAGGTAAACCTTTTCGTGCATGATCGAACTGTTTTCCATCACTGTTGTTAACTTTTCATATTCTGCCAAATGAAGTACTTTTTATCTTTTAGAGTGAGTATATATTCAAGTACATGAGGAGTTTTCGATTTTGGTTAGTTGACATGATTTTTCTAAGGATATTAAAATTAATTATTAAAGTTATCTATAGAAGTAGCGAACCTTTTTTATTATTGAATATATATATTTCTAACAAATTTCTGAAAAAAAAAAAGTCGTATATAATATATATATATATATATATATAATATATATACTTAATATATATATATATATATATATATATATATATATATTATATATACTATATATATATATATATATACTATATATTATATATTATATATAATATATATATATATAATATATATATTATAATATATATATATATATATATATATTACTATATATATATATATATATACTATTATATATAATATAATATCATATATAGTAATATATATTATACTATATATATATATATATTATATATATATATACTATATATATATATATAATATATATATTATATATATATATATATATATATATATATATATATATATATATTATATATATATACTATTGGGAATATTGGAAATAGAAGAATTGGAGTGATTCTCATTAATATTATATATATATATATATATATATATATATTATATATTATATATATATATATATATATATATATATATTTATATAATATATATATATATATATATATATATATATTATATTATATATATATATAGTATTATATAATATATATATATATATATATATAACCTGTAGTAATAAAATTAATA
>JABUQX010037537.1:0-5000 GCA_015478945.1 Trachelipus rathkii | reverse complement strand
TCGTCATCCACTACTGGGATGGCCTTCGCTATATCAGCATCTTTCTTTTGGCCTCGAGACTCTTTATCTAACTTCACAAGCGGACGCTTCATAAAAATTTCCTTCATTTTGCCTAAAGAGGTCCTTAGAAAATGGGACGAAAGCTAGCCTTCTACAGACAAAAATAACAATAGTTTATGATTTTTTAAAATTTAATTGTTAATGAAGTAGAAATGTTGTCGTGTGAATAAAGTAAGTAAAGTTAAGAAATTTCGTCATAAATAACCCAGGGCTTACATATTATCACACACACACACACACATATATATATACTATATTATATATTATTATATATAAAATAATTTGTATACCTGGCTATTTCATTAATTTATAATATATTTTTGAGATTTGGTATATATATATATATATTATATATATATATATTGTTTGTGTGTATTTTGATAACTCTCTGGAAAGATTTGGGCTGTATTATTTCTCAAATGGTAAATACTATATTCATATATATATATATATATATATATATATATATATATATATATATAATATATATATATATATATATTTAATATTATATATATATATATTATATATATATATATATATATGTATAGTATGATAGGTAGTAGTGAGGTTTATAATTATATAATATATTTCAAATCCCCCTCTGTAAAAGAGAATGTGTCACAAATTAAAGATCCAGTTGATCTTCCCTCCCAACATTGGGGGGAACGGCTCTCTTGTGTAATATATATATATTATTATTATATATATATTTATATATGTATAATATATATATATATATATTAATTATATATATATATAAATATATTATAATATTTATAATAATATATATATATATATATATATTCAAATCCCGCCTCTGTAAAGAATGTGTCACAAATAAAGATTGCAGAATATATTTAAAATTTAAATCAATTAAACTGTCCGAGAACAAAATTGAAACCTAAATTAAAATTTAAATTAAAATTAAATTAAATTGAAATTAAAAAGAAGGTATATCTCTTGTATGAGGAATGTCAAAGATTTAAAAAAAAAAAGTAGTAAAAAATCATGGAATCCAACACTTTGCTACCTTGGGAATACTTTAGAAATCTAAGGAAGGTGCCGTGTAAACGCAGACTTTTGCAATATTTCCCATGAATAACAAAATGTCTAGTTCAGCACTCTTACGGCACTAAATTGCTTTATATAAGCCGTAAAATATTTTATAGCTTTTAATAACAATAATGAAAGCGATCAAAAGTACTGTTTTTTTTTTAACGCTTGCCACCTTGCAACTTAATGAGTTGTTTATCATTTATCATGATAAAATTTGATTAAAGCTGATAATTTAAATAATAATAAAAATATAAAAAATATTTAAAAATATTTCTTCTAATTTCATGCAACCTTTTCAAGTTTAATAATTCCATGAATATGTTTAGATGTTGTTTTGTTTCTGATTATATATTATATATATATATATATATATATATATATATATAATATTTATATTAGTATATATTATTTGATAACGATATGTTTATAATTATATATATACTAATATATATATTATAGTATATATATATATATATTTATATAGTTATTTATAATAATATTTATAGTTAGTTATATATATATATATAGTAAATATATATATAGGGTTATATATATATATAATATATATACATATATAATATATATATATATATATATATATAATTAATATAATATATATATAGGTTATGATATCTTTATTAGGTATATACTTTTATGAGTATAGTTGATAAGAGATGTTGATAACCACATTATAATGCGTGGTCATATAATATAAAGATTATTTTTCTTTTCTAATATGTGGAAACCAAAACACAATAAAAACACGGATAAAGAAATATTCACCCATAATAATAATAGAAAATTAGAGTTGACAAGGTCATTTACTTTATGCCAAGCCAAAAAGTTGAGTTTAGCGATCAGTATGCGTTTAGATTTAGTATTATAATATATAATATATAATATATTATATAACTATTAATATTATATATATAATTTAATATTATATAATATATATATATATATATAGATTATTATTATTTATATATATTTTATTTATTTTATATATATATATAGTATATTATTATATATATATATATATTTATTATATATATAATAATAGCTGAGTATCCAAAACGAATTAACATTTTAAATAATTTATTACGACTAGTTTTGGGTAAGAATCACTTCTTTCCATTTTCAAGGCTACAATATAATGATAAAATTATAAACAAAAAAAATTATTAAAATAATAATATTCAAAGATGTTGCGAAGTTAAAATAAAAAAAAAACAACATATATATATATACAAATTCATATAAAGAGTTCTAGATTTAAACAAAATCTCACTTCAGTATTAAAGGCTTGTTAAAATTTAAATTTTCATTTAGTCGGTTTGAGATGCCAAATATACAAGGATTCTAACAATGAAATCTGGGTTCCTCAGTTGGGACTATATCTATATATATTTTATCCTGTATATGCGCCTCTGAAGAGACATTGCGCCTTTAAGTGAATAGGGAGATGATGTAAATGTCAGAGTCTATAATGAAAATACCTTATGCTCGAGCAATACGTATGGAAAGGCTTTGTATTGTCTTTCCTATGTAGGTGGCATCGCAGTCACCGCAATTGTAATGATATATTACTGATGAGCATAAAAGTAATGGGAGTTTATCTTTGAATTTAAAATATTTCCCAATTTTTTATTTTCACTCAAAAATATAAATCTAAATTTAAACTGTTGAAAGTTTGTTTTTAAAACCACATCAATTTTACGACGAATTTCGTAACTCATTCTCCCCAGAAAAGGCAACCTCAAATACAAAATATCCTTTGGAGCTGTTAATTTAGCTTGAGATTTGTCTATAATTTTGAATTATTTTTTTAATTTTTCGAAAAGTTGAGGTCAATAATAAATTCTGAACCAATTCTCAGAAAATAATGTTTGCAAGGCTAATCAAGTTTTTGAAAATTAACATAAGTGAGCGAAATTTGTATCCCTCTGTCAAGAAAGATTTCGTAATTAAGTTGATTTGAAAAATATGAGGATTGCAAAATAATAAAATTTTGTCGTCAATCCAGTAAAAAGTAGATTTTCTGAAGATACTGGTGTGAAATTTGTTTCCTTCATATATAAGATATCCAGAAATGACAAAGAATTATTTTGTTCTACATCAACAGTGAATTTAATATTCGGGTGTTTAGAGTTGACATATTGCAAAAACTTATCAACATGATCTTCAGACTTAAAAAGAAAAAAGGAGTCGTATACATATCTCCTAAAAATATATGTTTGAAATGTTCTGGACATTCATTAAACGAAATTTTTTCATAAAAACACATGAAGATGTTACTAAGAGTTGGACCTAAATCTATCTCTCTATATCTACATCCATCAAACTGCTTATAAATTATCATATATATCTATTATTATGAATATCTTTTGTTGAAAGTATTCGAATCTCCTCAAAGCTTTTTCTGTCTAGACCATGTATTGTAGATGAGTCTCTGAACAATGAATTTAATATAATTTCCAAAGTTTCATCTAATGGCACGTTAGTAAACAAACTTTGAACGTCGAAACTTGCCATAAAATAAATTGGCATTTGGAATATTTGCAATTTCATTGAGGATGGAAAATGTGTCTTTTTATGAGTATTCATTTGATGTTAAATTTTCTAATATTGGAACGAAAATTTTTGATAGGTTGCAATTTACAGTACCAATAGCAGATAAGATTGGACGTACCGGGCAGTCAGGTTTATGTACTTTTGGTAATCCTTACAATAATCCCTGGTTGGCACCCGAGGAATATAAGAGAGAGAAGTACTATCGTCTATTTTTGTTTAGAACCTTTAATTTTTTTAGCAATCTATTTAATTTTCTTCAATAAACATACTGATTTTTATCATTTCGTTTATGACTTAAATTGTTGCATCAGAAAGTATTAGTTAAGCACTTTACTCAGGTAATCATTTGATCCCGAATCACGACGCCAACTCATTTGTCTGTAGTAATTCATTAAATTTTCTATTGGAAGCTTTTAAATTTTAAAACCTTCTTTAGAAAATATATGAACAGACTTCTAGGTTAAAAATTGTGCGATAGGTTTGTAAAAAGTCTTAAATTTTTTTAATTGTCATAAATTAGTTTTCTGTTTCTCTTCCGAAAATTTGTACATCGGATATATATATATATATTAATATATATATATATATATATATATATATATTATATATTATATATATATAATGATATATATATATATAATATATTATTATATTATATATATATTATATATAATATATATATTATATTATTATTATTTATGTATATAGTTATTATATATTAGTATCATTTGATTTAATTAATATATAATAGTATTAATATAATATATATTTGGTCTTTCTATAGTTTTTGACAGCCATTTATTTTGTGGACAAGGATCAAATAATACTGAAAGAAATAAAATTATGCTTATGGAAGATATTCAAGTTCTAGAAAGTATGTAGTCCTATATTACAAGTATGAAAAATATCGTTTTTTAGTTATATTTAATATATTATAAATTATATAAGTATCCTATGAAAAATATTTTGAACTTTGCCTATATCTCTATTTAATTTTATGATGGATGTATTATATATATATAATTATATTATATATAATATAAATATATTAATATATATATATATAATATATATATATTATATATATATATATATATATATACAACTAGTATCATAGTATATAAGCTATAAAGATATACAACGTATTACTATATATAAAAGTACTCACATATATAATATATTATATAATATATATATATATTAATAATATATATATATTAATACTTATATATATATAAACAGAAATGATAGCAATGTGTTGAGGACTAAAGATGATGTATATATAATTATCCTTTTCAAATACATGTTAA
>JABUQX010037536.1:0-22126 GCA_015478945.1 Trachelipus rathkii | reverse complement strand
AAAAAATATTGATTATAAGTAAACAAATGTCTTCAAGACACATGTTAACGCAATTTTTACCACCATAATTTATCCATCTCTATATATATATATATATTAGTAATTTACCACGCTATTTAACTGGTTTAAGCATTGTATTATTACCAGTATATATACCCGTTTTCAGAATTATAATAAAAAAAAAGACACAATAAATATCTCAAAGTTACCCTCTCATATAAAATATAAAAATCAGAGCAAATTTCAGGGCACAACAATTTGAAAATCTTCAAATTTAAATAACTTTACGTGCATTATATATATATATCTCACGAATAAATGAAACGCCATTATTATCTATATATCAATCGAAGAACTAAATAGTTATTCGATACTGAAATTCTGGTCGATTATATAACACTCAAATCATTAAATATTGATAAAATTTTACATCCATATAATATATAATATATATATCTACAAAGATCTCTACGTTTGAAAAATTGTATGACTATAAATTGCATTCCATACAACTACCAATTTTTTTATCTCTAAAATCCGAATATATAGCATTTTCCGCTAACGCAATTCCACAACATTTCAATTTATCTCTATTTCAATCCTCTATTGTATTTTTGATCCTCAATTGCTGAATTTCTGACTATAATCGAACTCCCCACTTTTTTTTGGTATTTATTATTAAAATATAATTTATATTTTATTATTTTTTATTATCTTTATATTATTTATGGTATTTGCGTATATTTCTATATATAATTTAATAGATAAAATAATATAACTAAATTTAAAATAGTTTTTAAATATAATTTTATTATTATTATATTATATATATATATTTATATTATATAGTCTAGGCTCTCACTAGTTTATATCCTTCATGTATGAAATATAAAACTATTGATGGAAAAGGATCAGTCTCTGGAGGAAAAAGGTAAGCATTATAAGGATATATATATAAGAAAAAATAAATAATATTATATATATATAATTAAATTTTAATAATAAATTATAATAAATGTTTATGAAGAGAAATAAAATGAATAGAGATTGTATGATGAAACCAACTGAGATTGTATAATATTTCGCCATTCAAACATGGGACCCCCTATTTTTCATTTTTTCTTTCAATGTTTATAACAAAAATAAGCAACACTAATCGCCCTTACACACACACACACACACACACAGCACATCACACTACACTACCACACTATCTATCACTTTATCTCATTATTCTTATTTCCTGACTTGTTCTTATCTTTATTGTTTAAAATTTGCCATAGTTAATTTCTTTTAATCTTTAAATTATCTTTTATTTCATTTTATTCTTTGTTCCTGCATTATTTTTATTCTTTAATTGAAAAAGATATAAGGAAAACGGTTAATTTTATGCGTTTCATGTTTATAACTTAAGAAAGTACCGATTATATATTTTGGTATTTATTAAAATTAATAATTATTAAATTTTATTCTTCATTAAATACGACAATAATGAAATAATGTACTATTTTCTTAATATTTCGTTCAATTTATATGTTGTTTTTTTTATATACAGCACCTTAATCTGGTTATATTTCTTCCAATTTTATGTATATATTATTATGGTTATTGTGTTATTCTTATTTTCCTTATTTTTATTTTGCTTTTATATTAGTTATTTTATATATGTTTTATTTATTTTATTTTAGTATGGTTTTTTTATTTTTGAGTGTGTGTGTTGTTTTAGTATTTTTTATTTATTGTTTGGTTTTTTATTTATTTATTTGTTGTTAGTTTTATATTGTGTATAGGTGTATATTAGTAGGGAGTATGATTAATCCCTTGTTCATTAGTCTTCGTGTCGGTTGATCTTTTGCTCTATCTTTAGTTTTATTATACTGTTCCTTCCCTCAACTTTCCTGCCAAACATTCTTTTTTGGATTTTTTTCTTTCTGAAATATTCAAGTCCCTATAGGGAGTTCATAATCTATCGATCAAAATGGAGAGATTTATATAATATTTATTTTCTTATATTTTTTAATTCATTATTATTATTATTTATTATAATTAACATTTAGAACTCAGTATTAAGGTGACGACCACCACTTGTGGTGAATATGGGCCTTTTTTAAATTCCTCTTTATGAAAATTCACATTTTACTATAATTGATTAATATAGAAATTGTTTTATGTATATTAAATAAAAAGTAATTAAAATTTTAACAATGATAAATAAAGAACCAATAAAAATGTGATGCCAAATTCACCCCCATCGGTGGACAAATTGACACTTTTTTAGAATTCATATTCCAATACAATTTTCATTTTTATCTTTAATTTTACTTAACATGGCAACTGTGATATACGTAACCTGAGTGCTTCGCTGATGACCACTTCGGTAGTAATACGGTTCATAAATAAGAATAACAATGGCCCAATTCACCTTTATGTTCAATTTTATGGGGATTGAAAATTGGGCTCAGCCCAGCCTCAACCACTATGCATCGATTTAACATGATTTTAGTTTGCCAGTATAAAGCTAACAGCTCTGCTACCACTGAAAAAAAAATATATAATTAAAATCTGTCCATAACTTTTCATTAAAACAAATAAAAAAAAAAACTAGCATTTTTCAAATGTGAAATTTTATTTAAGGACCCTGAGACACACTAATATAATATTTTTAAAAATATTAAAAACACTCTTAGAAATAAAATAATCTAATTAAAAAATATTAAGTTCCGAGAGAGCAAAAATAAATTTTTGTTATTTAGCACCCGCCGTACTATATAACAGACTTCCGGATATCCGGTATCCGGCTAATTCCCTATCCGATATCCGGCCGGATATCCGGTTATCCGGCCGGAAATCCGGTATCCGGCTAATTCACTACCCGGCCCATCCCTACTAATAACCGCATCCCCAAATACCTATTCCTTCTGCTACCTATCAAACCCACACACATCACTAACACCTCATCGATTTACTAATATGTGCAGATTTCAAAGTGTTTCTTCCACACTCCCTCACATCCATTTCCATCTAGTAACAAAGGCACCATCCCTATTCACATATTCTAAGCAGATTCCCGTATTCTATTCTTAACCCTCGCGGTTCCTCCGATCACCCTCTTATCTTTGTATCCTCTTCTATCTCCTTCCAATCTTTGTATACCTCTTCTTTACCTCCTTCTTATGCACCTTTAGGTATCCTCTTCCTCCTTATATAATTCCAAGCATCTTGCTTTGAAACTTCCTTTGCTTTTAGTACATTCAACCACGCTTCTTTACCTTTAACCCGCTTTCATCACCTCTTCATTCCACCATTCGCTTAACATTCTTACTCCTACTTAGCACACACACACTTCCTTGCACTACTAAACAATTGCTTCCTTCATTTGCCCCCCAATTGTTTTTTTTTTTCAGTATCAACTTTTCACATTCAGACGATACTGCGGACCCTACATACTATCCTATGTCTGCCTCACTTAACTTCTCACCTCTTAATTCTCCCCAACCTTCCGTATCACCTCCTCTCCATCCAAGCTACATCCCCCGATAACTTCCCATACCTAAATCCCTCACGCGCATTAACATCCAATCACATACTTCAACATCTCCTTCACCACACAAAACAATCAATCATACTTTTCACTTCGATACCATCTCTTACACACCAACTCTAGTAACTTATGGATATCCTGGCTTCACAAGACACTATAACTTCTCGACACACATACCTCTCTCTCTTACACAATAACTCACCTTCCTACCATTCTCATTTCTCCCCACCCCAAAACCACCTTTATTTCCATCCCTCAGTTTTGAATTCACCTACATCTCCAACCATTTAGGCCCCCCAACAAAATCATACTGAAGCTCCTACTTCACCGCCATCCAGAACATCATTCAATGATCATCCCAAAAAAATCGTACTCTCTTCAACTTTTCCCTCAGATGACATACTCACAAACCACACATAACTTGACTTTCTCAAACTTAAAATTAACCATAAAAATTATTGGACTCACACAAATAAAATCCAACTTAGTACCCACAGCACTCCATCAAAATGTGCAACCCTCTCTTCCTCTCTCATTCTCTTCCACACCAGCACCCATTTCACACCACACCACCAATTTTCACCATTCCTTTTATCTGGTGCAGTCAAATTGTACAATTCCATTTGCCTTTTCCAAATGCTATCTCTCCCCCCCACCCCTCCTCCCCAACCATTCTACTTCCTCTATCATTCATAGACTCCATACGATCAATACAATTTCGCCGAAAATTAGAAGTCCGTACGCGATCACGACCACCTCCGAGGCATGCATCAGCATCAACTAAGTAGTAGTGTAGTGGGCAGCCAACCCAACTACCACCGCCCCTTATTCGACTACGACACCAGGACATACGATGTGGCGACATTCTTCTCCCCACACATGGAGAGAGTAGCTAAGCTCTTAAGGGTTATTTGAGAAGTGGTGTACTTTAATCATGTGTATATGATATGTGGATAAATGGTGGTTTGAATATCATATAGTATATTTTGACTAAGCCAAATTGGCGGCTTTTAGTGTCGTAATTTATTAAGGTTAATTACATGTTACTATAAAGTTATTAAAGCTGTAGTGTGGTTAGCATGTATATACTATAGATATACTATATATATATATATATATATATATATATATATATTTTTTAGTTGTAGACTTTGTGTATGTTATTGCCAAGCCCTAGGGGGCTTAGTGGATTTGCATGAGCATGTTTTTAGACTTAGTGTATTCTGTATATAGTTATTGACAAGCCCTAGGGTGTTTTGTGGATTTGCATGAAAATGTTGTTTGGGGATTGGTTCCGTTGGCTTGACTGGGACAGTCTCGATAGGCAATGTCCTAGTCTTTTTATTTCTAATGTTCTAATTAATAACGTGTATAATTTTTTGTGGACCTCAACCATATTACAAAAGGAGTAAATTTCGGGAGAAATTTCCTCCTTGCGTTTATCTCTTATGGATCAACACCAAAAGTGATTCGTAGCGAGTCTTTTTGTTCATGTTAAATTATCATATTTGAACTTAAATTATGTACTAATGTAGAAAATTCCTATTGCACCTCTTCACTTCATTAGCATAAATAAGATGAAGCGATTGGGAGAAGAGATTTCCACTAGTTGGGAGTTTTAGATTTTCCCCTCTCCCAGTGATTTTAAAGTCAATGTCAATGTTATACAATTCTTACAAACGGAATACTCGATTTGTACTTCACTTTTGAACTGTAAAACTCTTCTTTCTATTCATATTTTCACTTAATGTATATAGCACCAGATTTATTGAGGGTTCTTCGCGTAGTTTTATTAGAGTCGGACGTTTGTGTTTATCATAAGGGATACGTCCCGGGGTGTTGTCAGTGTTACAAATTTTAAAACCATGATTGAGTTGTCATTAACTTTCATAAAAGTAACCGGCTTTACCGTAAAGGCACGAAACCCCTTTAGTAATTGTTCCCGAACCATTTTTTTTCTGGATTTTGGATATGGATAAGCGGTATATTAGTTTAACAAGGTGCCGTAGTAACTAAATAGCGTTAGGAAAAATATTGCTAAAGCTCAAAACCTCCCCATTAACAATAAGTTTTTTGGCAAAGGTTTAATAAAACTGAAGTTGGAAAATCAATGAAAACTTGTACAATATTAGCTCGTAAAGAACTTTAACTTGCATTATCAAAAGCATTAATGAATGCAGACAACCATAACTACTTACTAGTATCAAAATCCCCAAGGAATTAAGTAAAAAGTTTAATATTTTATATTTTTTATTAACTACTATTCTGACTCATTATAAAAGGAAAATCACTTACATAAGAAAATAAGGTTTAAGTAGTATAAGGTACAAGTATTCGTTTCAATAATAATAAATAATGATAAACTAATACTGAAAAGGTAGACAAACGATGCCCAAATTAACAAAAAAAAAGAAAAAAAGAAAAAAAAACAATCACAAATGAATAATTTGGCTAAAAAGATAAATATCTAAAGCCCAAAAAATCTGAATGGGTAAGAGTGGCAAGCTTGATATCACATGCAAATTTTAGATATTTTTTATTTTAATTATAAAAAGAATGGTAATCCAAATAAAAGAGATCGGCACTTGGAGTTTAATAATTTAATCATTTTTTGAGTTAGTCTGACTTCATTGCGGCTTTGGCAGCGTTATCAGCTAAGTCACCAAGCTTGTCAGTAACTTTGTTGACAGTTGCGTCTATTTCTGTTCGGTGTTTCATGAAGAATGGACGGATGATTCTGGAGTAAATGAAGTCCGATCCATTGTATGGGAGAGGCACAAAACACCACACAAGGAACACACACTGAAATACAGAAAATATCTTTGCACTAAGAAATAAACGGTCTATTGAAATAGAAAAACAGTAATCAAAGAGTTATTATTACTATTATTCATTTAAAAATGAGTTAAAGAGTTTCAAAAAATATGCTCTTTTAATTAAATTTAACGCTAAGCATTTAGAGAATAAAAATATTTTTTTAAAAATAAATTTCATATCAGAAAATATCAAATTGTTCAAAACCCTGCTCCTCCTCTTCCAATGTTTTTTTTATTATTATCACGCGCTTCATCCTTGTGATGAAGTAATCCTCCCTCTCCTTGGTTATCCTATGTCTTTATTCGAGATTAAGTATGATAGGATGAGTAAGATCCTAAAAGATCATAGTGACATTAAGGGTAGCAATTTTGAAGCTTTAAAATACCGCCTAGAAACTCACGATTGTATTCTTTAAACATCCTTAATTCTAATTTCCAAAATTATCCGGTATGTCATTTTTTTGTTTCAACTCTACCCAAGACAATTTTTTTCCTCCTTGGACTGTGGCTCCGGCTCCTTGTTTTATTTTATGTCCTTTCTTTGAAAGAAAGAACGAAAGAAATAAAAAAAAAATTACTTACCTTTCCAAGCCAATAAAATGGGAACCAAGATAGCAAAATGTCTGAAAAGAATTCACACACAGAAAACACTGCGAAAACAACCCAATATGTTAGCCATCTGGTATCGTCATCTTTGTGCGATGATTCTAGTGCCTGTAATAATAATAATTTAATAATAATATAATAATAATAATAATAATAATAATATTAATAATAATAATAGAATTAATAAAATGAGGAATGAACGTATTAGAGAGTTATGTGGTGTGAAGAAAGGGGTAAATGAGAATAAATGAAAGAAGGTTGATGTTTAGTCATTTGGAAAGATGAATGATAGTCGGTTTAAGCAGATGTATTAGTGTGAGTTGTTGAAACCGACTGGCTGGAGACGAAGAATAACAGCTGATTAGTCAGTACTCGTTTGCTGGAGAGAGAAAGAGTTTGCAGGCAGAATAATGGCAGAATAGGAGGTATGGCCCAATCGCCAAAAGAATGTGGCCCACCTATGATAGGATAACCTGCTACACTTGAAAATCCTAGTGAGGGCTGCACGTCCCATGAAGTTCTAGGGTGGATTTTCTGACTGGGACGAGTTCTCACTAATAGGTATAGAGGGGGCGGTAAGGCTGGGCTTTCTTTTCGACTTGGTGTCATATTATTCTACTACTTTTCTTTTCCGATGCATGTCACGCACCTTACCCACCAGTCTTGGGGAAAAAAAGGAAGATAAATAATAATAATAATAATAAAATTTAATAATAATCATAATACGTAGAAAATAAAAGACTAAGGAAAATTAAGATTGCATGGATAAATGGAAAATTCACCATTTTCTAGTCCACTCAAATGAATTTTCAAGAGAAAAATGAGAAAAAGAGGAAGCACGAATTATGTATTGGAGGGGAGGTTACATGCCTTAATGAGGTAAGTCATAAACAACAGTTAATGTAACAGGAAATGTAAATCTTAATGAACAAACGAAAATGTTGGTAAGTGAAAAATTTTCAAATATCAACTTTCATGTAATCATTGCAAATTCCTATCTGACGACTAAAATTTTTCAAAATCTTATGAATCAAGTAAGGACAATCGATATTTGATGATTTGTAGAAGTGATTTATCAAGAAGAGGAAAACTCCCTGACAAAACCGTTACAGATGAGGAGAAATGCTTACTGCTGTAATGTATTATTGTTTAAACAATAAACAATTACTAACAAAATAACTATACATTCAACAATATGATATTGAAATGCTCATTAGTTGAATCCGCGTATCATCTACTTCAGGGTCAAACTTTTTCAATTTTCTTTTCATTTTCATTGATTCAACAAGTAAATGGTAAATCTACATTAGAGAAAAGAAATGAATGGTGTTATCAAATACACCTATGTGTATGACATAAAAGTGATCATATTAATAATATCGATACTAGATGAATTTAAATAGTTCGAAACGAATTACATTTGGCAACGCAAAAAATAAAAATAAAAATACTCCGTAGATAATGAGTTCATCTTAAAGGCAACTATAAAAATGATTATTGTCAATACTGTAGTTATAAATAAAATCTTACTCTTTACTACAGAACGTAGGTGGTTAAAACTTTGTAAGGCACCTCCTACAGCATACTAAATGTAGTAAAACTAGTTAAACCTAAGTTTGTTAGAAATAGAGAAAGCACTTCAAAAAAAAAATTTTTTTTTTTTTTCAATAATAAAATTAACTACCTTTATCTTAAGCTAAAATTGCTAACGAGAAAAACTACAAATAAATGTTAAGAAAATTGCGCGCCATTCTGTAGATAGTCCTGTGCCCGAGTTTAACCACCACTGAACTACTAAAAAACTACTATAACTTTTTCTAATAAAAGGTATGCGAATGTTACATTTACAATACGAAAAATCTTATGAACAAGTCATTTTTTGATGTTTATTCGGAATAACTTAATTAATTAAGCAAAACCCAGAAAAAATTATATATTAATAATAATAATGAAAGAAAAATATTGAATCCTTACCCTAATACTGCAGAAAGCTGGGTAAACAAACCCTATCAGATTGCATATTAATTGTGCTCCCCAGCCAAATATCAAATACAAAGCTACAGTGGCAAGAAAGCCTGCAAAATAAAATGAATTACCTTATTTTCACATATTTTACATTTAATATTTTACTTAGTTTACAATATATATATATATATATATATATTGATGCTATAATGTACTTATGGTTTTAATGTAAATTATTAATTTATTAGAAGACATTGTAATTGACAAGACATCTCAAATAGATACTTAAAACCATCTTCTCCCTACCTGTTGAAGCTGTTCCTCAATCCAATCACTTCTTGGTAAGAGGAAACGGCTTTTATGATATTGAAGATATCTTTTACCCTTCTGGTTGTCAGCAGATTACTCGCATAATCTTTAGGAAGCTCTTCTTTTGATTATGTCCTGGCGACGTGCGGACGAAAGCCAAAAGGAGAGGAGCACAACTGGAGGAGCACAAATTGCAAAGAGAATTTGTTTGCTATATGAAGTTTCCTTGATCTCTTTTGTAACTTGGGACAGGATATATCTTGAAGCGCAATTTTATCGCTGTCGGCGGGATTGTGTGGTGATGATAAAGATAGCACTCACGTTTCTTCGTTTTGTCCTCCCGCACATACCTTGCTTAACCATCTCGTTTGCACAATGGCATAATCAGATTCTCCGCAATGGTGTGGCATTTCTGTTGTTCGGTATAACTTTATATGCAACATAGTAGGATGCTTCGACCACAGCCTGAAGCTTTTGGGTTTGATTTCCAGATGAACGAACATGGATTTCTTCATGCTACAGTCCGCGGCATGAAAATAAGCCTTGAGCTCTCTTATTAGAAAGATCTTGGATGCCAATTCTGCAGAGTAATACTGAGAGTTATTGATGGCATTTGAGGCTCTATTATGATCAATATCACTTTGTGACATTACCAACAAGATTGTGGCCGATCCTCTCCACCAGAAGGTAAATTCATAAACCCACAACAACAAAAAAGGCGTTAGAAGGTGGCGCCTTTTGACATTTTATTGTCTTTTAATGTCTGCATAAAAAAGAAGACAAAAACTGAATAAAAAATAGTGGATAAAAATAGTTAACAATACGCTTGGGCTGATTGCTTACAGAGAAACTGATATTTTAAAATAGAGGCAGTGAGTGACGTCGATGGGTTATCAGGGTTCTCAAACCACTTTTCTTCTTTTCTTTTTCTTTTTTTTCTTTTTTTTAAAAAAACTTTTTTCTCTTGTCCCCCTCGCACCTTTCCATTACCCCCGAAAAATTATTAAATTACCCCTGGGATTAATTTTCCCCAGTTTGAGAACCAATGCCCTAGAGGGAAGCGTACAAATCTTCAAGTTTTTTAAACAGGCGTCGAGCAGGTGGTGGTTGCATGCGTCATCTATTGAGACTGTGGGTGTCAGGAGTTCTTTTCACCGACTATTCTTGGCCACTGGGAATCAGCCCCTCAGCTGCCATGTACATAAGATTGAACAATCCCCAAAGTAATATGCCTGCTGGTACTCTTACATGGGTTGGGACTCTTTACCTGAGAGAAGACAATGTTAAGGAATCGCAACTTGGTGATGGTTTTGGTGATGGTAGGCTGGGAAGAGGGGAAAAATGGTTTAGAATTTGTGAAAAGGTCAAGAAAATTTAGTTTATCTCCAAACACAAGAATGGATATGAGTAGTAAGCTACACCTATTCTGCTCAAAGTTGTTTCTGTAATAATGAAGAATAAAGAAAGCAAGTCTCACCGGCAGATCTCTGAGAGCTTAGAAGAGAAAGCCATTGCATATAGTGGGTGAACCATTTTAAATTTTCAACTGTAATGAAGTTTCATTTGTTAAGACAGGGATAGAAAGGAATATATGTTCTACTCGTATATATTGTGAGTTTTAGTAGTGTCGAACGAATTTATGATATGTCAGTTGGATTTCTGTAGATTAGTAAACGGTGACAAATGAATTTTATAGTAGTAGATGTGCAATGAGTACAGAGACACATAAGCAAACAGATGAAAACTTGGAAGATCCAAATAAGATATATATATATAATATAATATATATATATATATTATTATACTATTATATATATCTATATATATATATATTATATATATATATATTAATATATATATATATTATATATATATATATATATATACATAAGATATATACTATAAATATATATATATATATATATATATTATATAATATATTTATATATATATATATAATTATATATATATATATTATATTATATATATATTATATTATATACAGTGGTGTATCCAGAAATTTTTTCGGGGGGGCCAGACAAATAGATATCATATTTAATAATATATATATATATATATATATATATTAATATAATTATTATATTATATATAGTATAATTATATATATATATTATTTATATACTATAGTATATATATTTATATATACTATATATTATTATATCGGTAGTATATATATTATATATATGTTAGGGAAAGACAAAATATTAAATTCCTAATAAAAAAAATAAGTTAAATTTAATATGAAATACTAAAATTCATCTTATCCTAATTAGTTAAATTTAATCGCCTGACATGAGAGTAAGCGAAGTTCGATTAACATCTTCAACTTTTTATTTTCAACATATTTTCGATGTATGTAGGAGGGGGCAAAGTCCAATTAAGTTTTTCATGCTCCAATTAGTATTTCTTATGTAGATTTTCAGAAACTCTTAATGTTTGAAATAGGCTTCTTTTCAACTGCATAGCATTATAACTCGGGTAAATGTCAGTATTTGAAACAAGATGTAAATATTTTGTAGACATTGTGACTGCGAACAAGAACTAGTCCATCTATTGCGGTTTTGGGCGACCTGTGGTGATGCATTTCAACTTCCATAAGCATCCTATTCTGCATTTTGTACTAAATCTTCTCATTTGGGATTTCGAGAATTTCCTATGTTAAATCATTACACAATGGGCTTATTCATCTTCTTCGATTGACACATTACACCGAACGTTAACGGTATGACAAGAATTCGCAAAGAAAAATATTTAAAAACCTCTCTACGATGCTGCCCATTATAATTATTAAGTTCATCCAAGAAATGGTCTATAAAAATGAGATGTGTGGGGATAATAAGTCTGTGGTTGGAACAGTAGGAAAGTGTTGGAATTTCTGGTAAATTTTTTTAGAAAATTGTTAATTCTTGGTACAAGCAATTCAATACTCAGTTACAGGATTCAGAATTGCACTTACACGACTCTTCAAACATCTACTGAAGTTCTAGTTGTGGCATTTCTCTGGATAGTATATCAAGTTTAGTTATTAACTAATGTACTTTACGAGATTTTGCTCCCGACTAGCGACGAGATTATTCATAAAATAATATTACTTCTGCACTTTAATATTCAATTAACGAAGTATGATTACCTAAAATTTTTAGTGATCGTAGAAAATTTCGGGGGCCATGCCCCCTGGCCCCCCCCTTAAATACGCCACTGTAATATAATATTATTATACTAAATGAAAATATTCTGATATTTATACTATATATATATATTATATTATATATATATTTATATATAGTATAATTAATATTATATATATATTTAGATAAATATGTATATATATATTATATGCTTTTTATCAATAACCTATTCTATTACTTTGTTACACACTATATCAGCATATAATCCAGTAATTATGATGACCCACTCCACCATTTCATTAGCTCCTTTGATTTTGAAAGGACGTCCCTCCCCAGCAAGCAATTAGCTTGCGCCATTGCATTTGAAGCTAATCTTAACCTCTGAAATATCTTAAGTTGAATCTCTAATTGGAGCTATTGAGATCAAGTTCTTTTCATATTCCCAAAACTCAGTTCCTCAATGAAGTCCTAATAAGACATAATTTTCCGTCAACTTCAACATATTCGTAAATACACAACAACTCAAACCTTCGTCTAGTCCTAATATCTTGATGTTTCTCTCGTGACCTTTTTTGAAAGGTTCACATCTTCTTTTGCTATAGAAGCTTCTAAGAGGTTGGATGTTCTTAGTAGGCGTCAGATAACTTGGAATATTTCTTCATACCCATCCCTAGGTATCGCTTCGCCCTGTGTATGAGACATATGCCTCATTTATCTGGCTGGTTTCACTCACAACAGATCTCCTTGAAAAGGTGAAATCTAGGGCTTTTCGTGTCATCAACTCTAATACTCAACTCTACTCATCGACTTCAAATAGTTGCATCACTCTCATTAATTGGTCACTTACTCATTCTGGAACTCTCAATCGCATATTTCCTCCAATGTAAGAGGGTCTCGTGCGAAAACGACTTTCTACACAGGTCTTCAACTTTCTCTATCCAACTCTATGATCTTCATGACTTAACTGCTACGCGTCATCTGCACGTGTTCCATTGATAAAGTCTGGAACACCATCTCCTTTATATATTTTCTAAACTACCTTTGACTCGCATACTTTCTAAACGTCGTGTATCGGGGCACGTCGTCCTTTAAATTGACTCAGACTTGAATGGGAACTTTCCTCAGCACTCGTGGAATTTGGTAGACCTCCGGGTCTTTGACCACTAGGGGAGACCTATATCTATATATATATATATTAGTATATATATATATATAGTATATATATATATATATATATATATATATTTATTATATATATTATATTTATATATATATCATATATATATATATTATATATATTTATATATTATATTTATATAAATATCATATATATATATAGTATATATATATACTATATATATATTATATATATATATATAATATATATATATTTAATATATATATATATAAATATATAATATATATATTTATTATATATATATATATATATAATGATATAAATATATTAGTATATATCATATATCATATATATTATATATATATATATATATATTATAAATATAATATATATATATATATATATATATTATTATATTATATAATATTATATATATATTATATATAGATAATTTTATATTATATTATATCATATATATACAGCCAAAGGTGGGGCATCGGTTAAAAGTGAAAGTAAACGCCGTTAATCTTAATCGATTAACAAAAAAAAGTGAACGCGTTAATCATTTAAAGCGTTTACGGTAATTGAATGTAACGGAAGTTAACGTTTAATCTATAACGTTAACCTTCTTCAAATAATGTTAGGAATAGTAATAATAACACTGCGTCAACAATTTGGGATATATTTTTCGTAACTGAAATTAAATTAGGTGAAACTATACGTATTTTTCATGCTAGATCTGATAAATAGAATTATTAGAATTCTTGTATCACGTATAGTTTAGTTACCAAGTCTTATTATTTTAGAGTTGAATGACCATCCAAATATGCGTTATGTTGTAACAAAAGATATATATTATTGTGAAACTGGACTATAAAATAATTGATTTGTATTCTAATGAAAAAAGGAGATGATGTCACGAGTTATAAAACATGTATGTATAATGCACTACCACATAAAAAAATGGATAATATAATTTACGTACGTTTTGTATATCGTTTCATCCTGAATTTGGTAAGACCAACTTAATTACTTATACTTTCTCTCGGATAACGACTTTTTCTTTATGTTCATTGAGAGTTAGGTATACGCTCTTGATACTCAGTAAACCAGACACGTATAATCACTCATAATATTGCATTTCATCCCAATCTGCCTGATAATACAGTTCTCCATTTGCTGTATATTACTTGGTAGGAAATCTTCACCTGTTCATCTGACTACTGCCCGAGATATATTTTGATGATGGTATAAGTGAGTGAGTAATTATGTCAGATAGAATGAGATAAAAAAATGTAGTTTTAGTTAACATATTCTGCAGCCTAAGTTATCTTGTTAATTAGATCTAGCAAACTCTCTACTATACTGAGATTCTGCTATTTTCCAACTCTGATTATATATTTCCAAGTAAAAGTCCTGTAATAACTGAGTCATTATGAATAATGAGGTAAATATTATCATAGCAGATATTAGATTCATCATGGTTTAATATTCTTGTCTAAATAATATATGAGTCTAAACGAGTTAGTATAAGGTGTCGAATCTGCGGTCAGTATCATAAAAACGGCCCTCTTGGTCAATATTATTAGCGTTACTTTAAGCCATAACGAAATAACGTCAACTACTATTAAAATATTATTAATATCCTAATTATACTCCTTTCTAATATACTTATACTCATTGTATCTTTCTCCACAAAATTCTATTCATTATCAATTTCCTCAAATGTTTAATATGTATAAATGATGGTTAATATAATAACTCAGCTTTTAGGGAGTTCATTAACTGTGCTTAGGGTGGGTATACTTACATTCTTCTCGTGCCCGGGGTAAATGATAAAATCTCTTCTCTCCAGTGTTTTTTCGTACGTAATGTTGCTTGTGTATCCCGGCGTGGTGCGCGCGTGAAACTACAAAATAGTCGAGCGAGAATCGATGTGTTTGGTGAAGCCTCCCTGTGAGCGCGAGAGGAAGGAGTCCAACAACTTTCAGATCACAACAGATATAGGGAAGTGTTCATAATTATTTAATAACCTTCAAGGTATCGTGCATAACTTTCATAGTTTCCTCATTTCAACAGCATGGCGCAACGCGAAATGAGGAAACTGTGTGGAGTGTTATCAAGTAATGTGTGATCCGGCTTTAGGCTAGTTTTTGAAGCGTGTCTATGAATAAGCGCCATTTACCATCTAAATTACGAAGTACGCAAGCTCAGCGGCGTATGAGAGTCGTGCAGTTAATCATCGGAAGCATTGAACATATTAAAGTTACTCTTTTGTAAAATATTTCAATCTAAATTCTGTTTCTATTTCCTATATAGTACTAATATTAACTCTTTTGATCTAACAAATTCCACTCCTGCACGGCGTGAACCTAGATTTTCAGCTTTGCTGTTTGGACAAATACACGGTCTTCGTACTAATCATTTTAGTTCTTGGTGCAGTAATCATGTGTGGCTGTTGCATTTGATGTCGTCTGGGATAGTATGGCAGATCTGCAGCACTCAACGTATGCCCATGCCAAGTCTTATAGAAAACAGACAAAATCTCCTCTTACCTGAGTCAGGAACCTCTTTCCAATAAGGTAACCTGCCACTGATCCCTGGAATTCGAGGTAAGGGTCTCACTCATTGATGGGAGAGCTGGCTCCTGGTCTGGAGTTAATTGGTCGGATAGGCAATGTTTGCTTTAGTTTTGAAATTTGAAGGCTTCAACTAATACATATTGTTAAGCGTGAGAAAGTATAAGCTAATTAATTGTATATATGATTTTTCCTTTTGATGCGTCCATCCAATATCATTCGGTATACTCCCAAATAGGGCAAATGCGCTTTGTTATTCACACCTTTATATTAACCACGTAGGGTTATATTATAATAATACATGAACTCTTAATGCATGTTATGGGTGGCGCTACATGGAATATATTTTTGATAGTATATGTCTACCGACGAACAGCCAACACTTAAAATATAGCTGCATACATAAAGTGCCAGTTAAACTTAAACAATTTGCACAGTGATATGGTGTGATTTATCCTGATTATATTGACCTTATTATTCGGAGTTAATATTCTCCACACATATTATTATATATATATTAATATATATATATTTATTTATATATAAATATATATATATATATATATATATATATATATATATATATATAATATATATATATTAAATATATATATATATATATATATATATATATATATATATTATATATATATATATATATATAATATATATATATATATTAAAAGATATATATATATATATATATAACATCATAAACGATTACTATAATTAAATGTAGACTATAATTAAACTAATATTTCGGTAAATAATTTAATACAAACACGGTATAAATTTTATGGTACTTATATACTTTTTAATATTAATATTATATCTGAACATAACTATAAAATTAACTAATATTTAAATTGAGCATGTTAAAAAGTATATATATATTATATATATATCGATATATATATATATATATATATATATTAATATATATATTATATATATATAATATATATATTATATATTAATATATATAATATATATATACTATATCATAATATATTCTATATATATATATTGTATATATATATATATATTTAATATATATATTATCTATTCATTTAATTTAATAATTGGTTATCTGTACTTGGATTATATTGAGTTAGTAAATAAAGATTATAAGTAAAGTTATAAGTGTTAAGTTTAATAGTTAGGAGTATATAGTCTTATATGATTAGTGTATAGATTATAAGATATATAGAGATAAGTTAGTTAGGTTATAGTGTAGGTTATAGTTAGGTGTATATAGTTATATTATAGCTAAGGTTTAGTTAATCAACTGATAAATAGTAATACACATTTATTAAACTTTATTTAAATGTCAATGATATAATATGATTAAGAGCATTCTAAATAATATATATATATTAAAAATAGAACTTTCCTTGCATTTTCACCACAAAATCTATTACTTAGAAAAACATACTTGTAAATACTGCGAGCATTATTACAAATAAATTTTATATATATATTATACTTCAACATATATATACTATATAATATATAATATAAATATATTATATATATCTATATATAAATTATATATATATATGTGTCAGAAAGAAGCGCACCTTCGAAGCGGATTTAAAACGAGACTCATATGTACTCAATAAAATTCAAAATTAAAACATAAAAAATAAAGTACATCATTTTCATTTTATTATCTATTTCCATATTCTGAATTTTCAAGTGTGAGTACTCATATATATGCTATGAGAGTCACTCCGCATCTCCATTCTTCTCAGATTAATGACTACACACTAACAGACAAATTGTGACGTTGATAATCGTACTCATTGTTCGACTACATTCATGTAGTCTATGAGTCTGCTTCAAACCTGATTACACAATCTAACGCCAATCGTATTAATTTCCAATAAAACTTTCATGATTTTTATTAATTAAATCAAAATTTTATAAATTAAAATAAGTTTTTTAGTTTTGATGACCTACATGTAATATCAATGAAAAGCATCCACTATTGCCCTCATATCCCCGTTCTTATTAGATATCTCCCTAAAAAATTTTTCATTGTCACGAAATCTCTTAGGCGTACTTTATGAGTTAAAATTAACTTCCTCTTTTACTTTTCATGCATTGCCAGATATTCTAAATTATATATATATATAATTATTATATAATATTATAGATATTATATAATAATATATATATAATTATAGATATATTATATATATATATATATATATATATATATATATAATAATATATAATATATATATATATATATATATATATATATATTATATATATATTATATATATATATATATATATATATATATAATATATATATATAATTAATAATATATATATATATCAATATATATATTATAATAATATATTATTAATTACTATTATATAATATATATAATATTAATATATATATATTTAATTATATATATATATAATAATATATTATAATATTATAATATATTATATTATATATATATATTAATATATATAATATAATATATATTAATATTATTAATTAATATATATTGTAAATATATTACTTATTAAAACGCCCACACCGGATACGGTAGAACTTCATTGGATACTAAAAATAAAAATTTTCACAGTAGCCTTACTATGATTACATAAATAGTAGTTATTATGGGTACGAATGTGAGTAAAATAAATAAAAAAAAAAAAAAAAAAAAAAAAAACATATAATCAATACTACAAAACAACTACTATAGCTATAACAGCGAAAAGGATACTTATTTGTGAATTCCATTGAGTATAATATTTTAGTAAATAAGGATAAAATGTAATATCAGAAGTGAGCAGCCGCTCCCTGACAACTGTCGTTGCATGTTTGGCAACGGAACCATTTTTTTTCCAATATCAACTGATCTTTCGTCAGCGCTTTTTTAAGTATATTTGTTCCATGGTTAGGAAGTTTCCAGCATTTATTTACTCTTCAGTATACCTTCCGTGAGGAACTACGGATATATAGTATAAGGAACATTACCGCCCCTCATCCTGGAGAGTGAGGGTCTACTCGAACCCCCAGCTTATCATTATTGGTATAATTTGTGACTGTCAGCGGGTAGTTCCTCCGCCTCCTTACTCCCCTACTAGTGATAGGTTATAGGTAAATAACGTCCCCTCCCTTGATTTTTCCCAGTCGATTATTACGAGCCCCTCTACATTTAGCCGTAATATCCTTTACATATAATAAATTAATTAATATATATAAATTTTCCCCTTGAAATAGGTAAATAATAAACAAAAATATGAAAAGATAAATATAAAACAACCACGCCAATTGAAAAAAAAAAAATAATTACATTTGGTCTCCTATACTAAATGCTTCAATATAATTAATTGATATCATAGATTAGTAGTACTACTCATCGTGAAAAAAATAAATTATTTATATTTTTGAATCCAGATGCTCCCGATTCCGTTGATGGTACGTTAAATGATAAACTTATTAATTAGTCTACCGATTTATATAATATATTATAATATATATAAGATTAACAGACGTATTAAAAGATAAGTATATTATAAAGTGCTATCATTTTTCCTATAACGTTTGACAAATTCAATAACTTCCAACCTTAATTTTATAACATATTTCCTACAAATTCCCAATTTCCTTTCCGTTTGATATTTTATACGAGTGAGGATATTTGGTTGAATTATTTGATAAACATGTTTATTTTTATATAATAATGATATAATAAACATATGACTAAATAGGTATAGAAAACTTCGTTGCAGGTAGTCCATTATATAATTATCATATGTCTCATACTCCAAGTATTTGATAAAAATATAAATACGATAATATAAAAATAAATTTGTCGCTTTTGAAATTTATTTATTTATATTTTTATCTTGTGTGAATGCGCCAATTTCGTAATTTATATGTTTTCAACTCATGTATAATATATATAATAAATTATAGATACACAATTATTAATATATACATACATAATAGTGAGAGAGAGATTATAATAAGAATGTTATAGATATATAGATATGTATGTGAAATGCATAATTAATGGATATTGCGTATACAGTATATATATAACTACGACAATATTGGTAAGGTAATATAATATACTAATATATATATTACTATTATATAGGTTAATATTATAACTTCAGATTTAGACAGAAATTACCATCTCGTAAAAATTAATACTAAATCTTAAATGAAATGCTATTTCCTAGCTAGTTACTACTCTTCTCTATCTCTCTATCTATCTACTCTTCATATCTACATCTTCTCTCTCTTCTCTCCTGTATATATATTATTATATTTATATTTATTTATATTATTTATATATTTATTTATATTTAATATTTACTTTAATTTATGATATATTATTATTATTATTTATTATATTAATTTATTAATATTATTATTTATATTATTTAATTATATTTAATTTATATTTATTTAATTAATTAATATATTGATTAATTTATTATGTATTATATATTATTATTATTATATATAATTATTATATTTATTATTATTTTATTATCCTTCTTGTACCCGTAAAGATGTAGGTGGTTATTAAGGTGTGTAACTAAACCTGGAACAGAAAATATAAACCCTAGTAGAAGTAATATATATATAGAACGTAGTCGTAATAAAGTAATAAAGCTCCCAGGTCCTCATATACCGCTATACCATTTGATTACCTTTAAGTGAGAAACCCGTCGCAGTCATAGTGTAAATAGATATCTAAGCAAACGCGTAGTGGTTAGGCTTCGAAAGTACTGGCGGTATACAGGCCCCATGAGTCACGTACATTCTCTGTCTATATGAGTAGACAAAAGATTATCATTCTCAAAGAAAAAAACATCAACGGAATATACAAACTGATACAACAAAGATAACAAGAAGACTGAACTGAGCTACAACACAGCATTCGATTAAAGCTCCATCTATACCTCTCATTTAATACTACCTCCCGAATATCCTCGACAATTCCCTGTACATTTTGCAAACTCTTGTCTCTCTTCTCGCCTCTGCCAAACTCACCATTTCTACGCGTTGTGCAACATCGCTATGAACACACTCCTATTACTTGGACATAATAGATCCCTATACAATACTATCCGATGCTCTGCTCTTCAGTGTTCGGCGGTGCGTTGCCAGATATCGATTCGCTCATATCATCTCTCATCAATTTCTTGCACTACCGATCACTCTCGCTTTTGCAATTATATAAATATAATCTATAATAATGATAAAACTTTCCAATTTATAATATTACTTTTTTGGGTATTTATATAGGTAAATGAAATAATGAATAAATAAATTAATGATTTTAACATATTATTTATTAAATAAATCAAAAATAAAAATTTCCATCCTTTCCACTAATGAACCAAAATCACATCTCTATTATTATCATTTACTCACTTATATCTATCACACCTACACATAACCCTCCACCTATAAATATTAACGTTCCAGTTCCTATTCATTTTATCAATATTTGTCCCATACTACCTACTACACCCCCTAGATTAGTCTCATATTAGCTGAACCACATATATGTACTTTATTAATGATTTTACTATATATTAACCTCTTATTCCAGGATCATATGCTGCATTGATATTTGTAGATTAAATATATTAATTAACACATGGTTAGAATACTGGACATTTGTATTGCAAAGTAACCTTATAGTACGTCAAATACTCATAATAACAATATAGTGCCTTTTACATATATATCATCTTACCAAGTATTTAATAGCATACGAAGATAACCTTTATATAATACTACCATTCACAAAACTATACTTAACTACAAACACTCATACAAATCCTGATCCTCATTTTCATCCACATATATCCTAAATATTAATATTTAAACTCAGACTCTTCTTCCAGTTGCTCAACCATTACCAACTAAAACCTTCGACGTCACGAGAACTGTCTATTCTAACTCACAACCATAAACCTTGCTCTATATCTTACGTTTTAGTATTCAATAACCTACTTCTTTGTACAATA
>JABUQX010037535.1:17500-20000 GCA_015478945.1 Trachelipus rathkii | reverse complement strand
GCTGAATTTGTTCCTTGTTCTGCACACTCCTTGAATTTAGTGGGTTCATATGCTGCAGAATGCTGTTTAGATGCTGTTTCATTTTTTGGATTTCTTCAGGCATTGTACAACTTTTTTTCTTCATCTACACATAGATGGGGTATACTGGTATCAGTAATTAAGGGAACTGTTGTGAAGTCTCTGTCAGTTACACGATGGTCTGCTCGAAGTGATGCAACACGTGCATTGCGCGAAAACTACGCAGAAATCTGCTCTGCATTGATGAAAATACGTGATGATGAGAACCAAACACAAGCCACAAGAATTGAATCATCTTCGCTGCATTCAAAAATGGAACAATTTGAAACAGCACTCCTTTGCATTCTCTGGGACTCTATACTTCATCAGTTTAATGCAGCAAGTCAATCTCTCCAGGCAACACATATTGAACTTGCAACCTGCGTTTCTTTGTACGACAGTTTAGTGTCCTTCATCGCTTCAATTCGAGACAAATTTGAGGATTTTGAGACAAAAGCTAAGATTCTTGTAAAAGACCATAGCTATTCTTCAGAAACAAAAAGACAACCGAAAAGAAAACGTACTGCTGGAGAAAGTGAGAATGATCATATATTTTCAGGAAAGGACCAGTTTAGAGTGAAAACGTACTTAGTAATTTTGGATTCGTTAAATACTGAATTAATAAGAAGGAAAAACGTTTATTCGAAATTAAATGCTAATTTTGGATTTTTGTATAAAATAAAAGCTCTAACAGATGCTGAGGTTTAGAGAAGCAGCAAAAAACATGAAAGAAAAATACCCATTGGACTTTGGAAATGTGGATGATTTTACAGATGAATTAATTCAATTTTCAAACTATTTGTCTGATTGTTCTGAGCTTGCTGAGATTGATGACTTGTCTTCTCCTATGTGTCTTGAATCATTTACGGTGTACTAGTGGAGGCAGTCTTCTCGCAAGCTTTCCAAATGTTGACATTGCATACTGAATCTACCTAACGCTTCCTGTGGCTAATACCGAAGGCGAGAGGTCTTTTTCCGTTTTAAAAAGAGTTAAAAATTATTTGCGATCTACCCTTAGTCAAGAAAAATTGTGTGATTTATCTCTACTCGCCATCGAGTCTGATCTCACAGGAGTCATTGACTTCGAAGAAATCATCGATGAATTTTCAAAACGTAAGGCAAGAAAAAAGTCACTGTAGAGACGTAGAGTTGATAAAATATTTTGATTATTACTCTTAGTAAATATATATATATATATATATATATATATATATATATATATATATATATATATATATATATATATATATATATATATATATATATATATATATATAATATTATATGTTATTATATATATATATATTATATATATATATATATAATAGTAATTAGTAGTATATATTGATATACTGAATAACACTGTAGTGATTAATATTATATATATTATATATATATATATTATATATATATATAATAATATATATATATATATTTTATCTATATATATATATATAAATATATATATATATATATATATATTATATATATATATATATATATTACATATATATTATATATATAATATATATATATATATATATATATATATATATATATATTATATATATATATATATATATATATATATATATATATATAATATATTATATAATATATATATTTTAATATAATATATATTATAAATAATTTAGTAATTAGTAGCATGTATTTGATATATTAAATAACACGTAGTGATTAGTTATTATAATATATATATATTATATATATATATATTTATATATATATATATATATTAATATATATATATATATATATATATATATAATATATATATATATATTATATATATATATATATATATATATAGTAGCATGTATTGATATGAAATTCTACTTTGATGATATATGACGCTAACATGTCTAGTAGCACATACATATTTTGATGATTTGTATGATACGCAATATTGTGACGTTTTGATAATATATGTCTTTTAAAATTAAATTTATTTTTATTTCCATTATTTATGGAAAATTATTTGTCTTTCAAAATTAAATTTAATCTTTATTTACATTATTTATGGAAAAGGGCCCCGCAATGTCTTATTCCGGCACTGGTGGGAGGGGATGGGGGGGTGTTATTTTGGCTTACTGATTTACTGATTTACTGCCATAGGGTGTGTAAAAACGCAAATTTTTTTACGTTATAAACATGAAAAGAAATTAAAATTTTTAGTAAAAACAAAATGTTTTAAGCAAGTAAAGCAACATTAAATTAAAAAATAAATAAAAAATAATAAAATTTTAGTAAAAACAAAATGTTTTAAACAAATAAAACAAAAATAAATTAGAAATAATTAATATTTTAACTTCCGCTTCTGTGTGTTCTCCAAATTTCATCCTTCTATGCCAATTTTTAAGATTTTGGGGCTCAGCTCCAACACCATATGAGCGTAGCGACACGTAACCTCGGCTGTGACGAG
>JABUQX010037535.1:0-12500 GCA_015478945.1 Trachelipus rathkii | reverse complement strand
GTTTTTGATTTAAATTCATTAAAAAAATAAAGCAGTATCCCTAGGCATCAAGATTGAGAAAGGGATTGGAATCTTTTACAGTGTAGAATACTAAAGTGAGAACTTTCGTGATAGGTAGTTTGAATTTGAACACTAATTCTTCCAGTATCAGGAACTAGCTTAATGTAATGATATACTTTCTACTGAAAACTTTCGGACATATGCGTTATGCTGAGCAATGACGTATTTTTATAAACTTCTCAAAAGCTTAGTTTGAAAGCTGTCCAACTTCATAAGTATCCATCGATCCCTGAAGCTTAGGCTACTCACATGAAGGAGCCACGGAAAATATGAAACTTTTACTGAGCAGGATTTAGTTTAACAAAAATATTCGTCGAATTTGTGGAAATCTGAAAGTAATAAAGATTTTTTATAGGATTTCAACTTTGATACACTAAGTTCTGTTGGTACTTATGCGAGAAGAAGAGCATCGATAAGAAAAATGGCTATATATGCAAGAACAGTGGCCGAAGAGAGAAGCATGAACTATGTGAGAAAATAATGTAGTAAATGAGGCACTTGTTTCATCTGAAAAAATTTATCTTCCACCGCTACACATAAATCTTGGTTTGATGATGAATTCTGTTAAAGGATTGGATCACAGGATTCCTGTTTCTGTAATATATGTTCCCTAATATATTTGTTGAACCACAACTATGGAAAAAAAATGATCAAGCATTTAAACAAAATCTGAATAAAATTAAGGTTGCTGTATGAAAATCTTTCACCAATTAGGTAAAATATTTCCTTGGAAACCATAGCACTGATAATTAGAGTGAACTTATAACTAAGGTCATTCAAAATTACAAAGAGCTTGAAGTAATACGTCTTTTAAAATTAATTTTATATATGTATTTGGATTGTTTCCATACACACCTTGGCGCTATGAATGACGAACAGTTTGAGCACTTTCACCAGGAAATAGTAATCATGGAAAAACGCTATCGAGGAAAATGAAACAAAAATGCTAATTAACTATTGATATAATTTAATCCAATTATTTGTAGTGGAAAATAAAAAAGATTTAACTCGGTATGTAGTACGTGAAACGGATTATTATATTACCTTTACCTATGTTTTCCATTCCTACAAAATATGATAATTACTAAAGAATTATTATGCCAATAGAAAAATATTGCTAATTATTTAAAATTAGCACAAAAAAATACTATAAGAATCAGTTATTTACTTCATTTAATTAACAAACAAAAAAATTAAATTTGTTGACAAATGTTATTTTATATCTTCACAACATTTGTATTCAATAAGTACGGTTGCAGATATTTCAAAATCTAATTCGGATGCGGATGTAATATATAGTACATCACTAATTATATATATATATAATATATATATAGTATATAATATTACTATATAATATATATTATTATATATTATATATACTAATATATTATAGATATATATATTATATATATATATATATAAATATATATTATAATTATTATATATCATAGGTTATAGATGAATATAACTTCAATCAAGTTATAATTTTCGGACCACTTTGTGTGTGTGTGTGTGTGTGATGGCTACTGTGTGTGTTGTGTGTGTGATGTGTGTGTGCTATGGCTGCATGTGTGGAGCGTGGTGTGTGGAAATGTGTGTAGTGTGTGTGTTGTGTGTCGTGATGTTGTGTGTGCAGTGTACCTTTTACGTCAAAATTTCCGCCAAAAAAATAAACATATTTAAACTGCTTTGTATTTAGCAAAATTTTATTTGTCAAAAGTCATGATAATATTTTTAGTATTTATCGTTGGGAATTTTTTTTTTTTTAAGGGGGAAAAAATTACTATATTTGTTTTTAAAATATTAGCTGGCATTAGTTTTATGCTGTTTAATAAGGGTCTTGCACATTAAAGTTATTTCAGATTGTAAAAGGGCATATCAGGAAATTGCCCGACAATATTCCAATCTATCACATTGTCGCTAATATATATATACATAATATATATTATATATATATATATATATATATATATATATATATACTTAATTATATATATATAATCTCCATATATTATATATAATTATATACTATATTTATGTAATAACTATATATATATATATATATAATATATATATATATATATATATTAATATGATACTATATATAATATACTTATAGTATATCTATAATTATAATATATATTATATTATATGTTACATACATACATTGTAGGTAA
Source organism: Trachelipus rathkii (assembly GCA_015478945.1). NCBI lineage: Eukaryota > Metazoa > Arthropoda > Malacostraca > Isopoda > Trachelipodidae > Trachelipus > Trachelipus rathkii. The sequence continues at coordinate 10,260 of JABUQX010037535.1, read as the reverse complement.
TATTTAAAGCTATATATATAGTATATATATATATATATATATATATATAATATATAATATATACTATTTATATATATACTATATATACTAGTATATATATATATATATATATATATATACTATAGACGTATATATATATAGCTATATATATTATTATAGTACTAATAATATATATATATATACATATACGTATATATATCATAGCTATATATATATGTATATATATTATTAAATATTATATATATATATATTATTAAATATATTACTATGTTATATATGTGATATATATATATATATATATATATATATATATTATATATATATATATGATATAATATATATATATATATATATATATAATATATAAATATATATATAAATATATAATATATATATATATATATATAATATATATATATATAATAAATTAAAAAATTTAAACTATATATAATATATATATATATATAACTATATATTATATATTAAATAATATTTATATATATACACTATATATTAAATATATATATAGGTATATACATGTATATATATATATATATAATAATATATGATATATATATATATATAGTATATATATATATTGATATAGTTATATATAATATATATTATCATATGTATATATATATATTATATATATAGTGTATTGTATATCATATATAAATTTATAATATTATTTAAATATTTAAAACTTAAATTTTTTTATAAATTAATAAAATTTTTAATTTTATATTATATATAAATATAAAAATAAGTGGTTTACATAATATATATATATAATATATACATATAATATATTAATAATTAAATATATAATAGATACAGACAACTAATAAAAAAGATATATAATAGATAAATATATATTATAAACACAATATATAAAAAAATAAATATAAAATAATATAGATAATATATATATAGTTAAGAATAATATATAATAATAAATATAATTAAATATAATAAAATTATAATAAAAAAATATAAATCTACATCGAAGAAAAAAACCAAAATAAACAATTAAAGAAATTTATAGTAATAAAAAATATATAATCTCACTTATCAAAATTATAAAAACTAGTTTGAAAACATTTCATACAATAAAAAAACTAATACACGTCCCTTAAAACTAATATAAATAAATAACACTAACATATCAAATCGTATATATAATATCAAATCAAAAATAATAACATAACCACCACTCAGCCGCCACTCGAAAAATCTAAACACAACATAAACCCTAATCAACTACGATAAGTACATACATAAAACCACCACAACTGAACTAGAAGTAGACCAAAAAACCTAGATAAAACAAAAACCCTCCAACTAATCAAAACTAATACAATAATTCCTCTCTCACAATGATTCAACAGAAAACCAAAACCCCCCAAAAAACCGACAAACAAAACTTCCAAAACACTTCACAGCAACCCAAACAATCAGACCGAAAAAAAATAATAAGGCATAAAAATAAGCCACAGTACTACAATAACAATATACTACAACCGGAAACCTACACACTATAAGACAATTATACAAAAATCTCAAAATAACATAAAACAATAAAACAATACCTGAGCAAGAAAAAAAAACAAAGACAAATACAAAGAACTTACAATATATAAAACGCTCAACTACCTCAAATAACTTAAACACTACACGTCATCCAGCATAACCCTCACAAAAGACATACACTAAAACGACCTCAAAACCAACCAATTAAACGAGTAAAGACACTAAAAATCAGCTACACAAAAAACGTCAGCAAGCACAGATCATATATAACGTATATATATAATATATACTCAAATAAACAAAAGAAACTCAAAAAACAAATAAAAATACCTAAACATCAGTATAACAATACTAACCACATCACACACCCAAACAAGCCAATGCGCAATACCTATAACCCAAGCAACCATCACGTCAGCAAACCACTATATATAATAACACGAATACACAACATCCCCTAAAATACAAACCACATATCCCCCATTCATGTAAAAAAAAAAAAGTACAACCAAATATATCAAAAATAATATATCATAAAAACAAACACATACGAACAGCAATTAAAAACCACAAAACAAGCAGCAACAACATACAAGCACCCGAACGACTAGTAAAACAAAGATCCCCAACCACCTAAGCTACCCCAACAGCACCAACAACACACACAAAAAACACTACAGCAACATAAACAAAAAATAACATATAAAAAACAAAGTATACCCTTCTCCATTTACCAAAAAAAAAGAACTTTAGCACATAAGAAACTGTACAACAACATCTATAATACACAACAAACACCCTACAAAAAATAAGCAAAAACTACCTAACCACAAGTAATAAAACACAAAACAAGAACAACCGACAAACATAACCAACAAAAAACTCACTCAAAAAATCAACCAAAACCAAACCACCATAAACAAAAGTCACAATCATATCAACTCCAAAACAACCACTCACATAAAAACAAACAGCAAAACAAACGCATGAAGAAATCAACAAGGATCACATGAACGCACAACAAAACACGTAATATAAATCGAAAAACACATACTAGCTAACACATCACAGCTAAAAACAGCAATACCACTATAAATAATACAGAAACCAATACCCGAACAAAAATAGTACCCACTCAAGCCACACTAACATACATCAGAATAAGCAAATACCCCACCATAACCACCATACAAACCCAAAATAAACCACGTAAGCAAAACCATCTACCAGCCCAAAACCTACACAAATACCACCCCAAAAAAAATATTAAACGAATGCACACAAACCACCCAGATACCTAATTGATAAAAAACAATGCACCAAGTATTGCAGTTTTATCTACGAAAAATAGGATAGGATAAGTCCTCACACTAAAAAAAGTAATAACAACCGAACTAACGCAACACACACCAATCCACAACCCCCACAGTAAATAAATAATGAGAACCCCAACAGCCAAACCTCACTCTCTACTATACTGCACCTACTACCACATATAACCCACCTCAAATCCAATCAGCGTATCAAGCCCTAACCGAAAAATTACCAATAAATCGGTCAACCGATCACCACGACTAACAACACATCACCAAAACAAAAACAAAGAACGGAAAACATTGCTCTAAAAATATCCACAAGAACCATGTTCCGACATCATGAATCCCAATTTTACATTCATGAACAAGAAACTGTAGATATCGAAAATATAAACGCTAAATATAAAGCAATCAAATAAAATTGAAGCATAATTAAAATAAAATAAAAATATAAAAAATAAATAAAATAAATAATATAAAATACTAAATAATCTAAAGAAATACAACCTAACGTCAAGCCCACAAGAACCCATAATCGACCTAATGACAACCACACCGCTCCATCACCCTACCTCACTCAGACCACTATAACTACTAATAATATATATAATACAATAAAAAAAAAAAAAAAATTATACAAAAAAATAAAAAAATAATAAAAGAAAATAAAAAAAAAATATAAAAAAAAATATTACTGAAAAATTGTAATATAATTTAGAGGTAAAAAAAAAAAAAATTCAGATAAAATAAAATAAAAATATAATCTATAAAATTCCAAATTTTTTTGAATAAATTAAAATCAACTTTCAAAAAATAACTACAATAAAAAAAATAGATAAAAAAAAAATCAACAACAAATATACGCCACTAGACAACCACTACATTATCTAATTAATTAGTGATTACAAACGAAAAAGAACACGCACTTCTCTCGACAAAAACTAAAGCCCAAAATTCAAAATGACAAATATACATTGACATATATTAATATTTTACAAAAATTTTAATCAAGGATTGAAAAAAAAGAGAAAGAAATCAGTTGAAAATAATATTAAAAAAATGCAACATATCTTTTTTATTATTTTTTTTATTAATATTTATTATTATTTTACATGGAATGAGAAGATATTTAAAATGAAAAATTTTCTGTAAATATCAACCTCAGCAAGGCAAGGAAAAACTAAATTATATATATGAAAGAAAGAAAAACACAAAAATATGATGTAAACAAGAAAATAATAAATAAAAATAAACAAAAAAGAAATAAAATAACTAAAAAAAGAAAAAAATCTGAAATATAAAGAATAAAATAATATAAAGATAAAAAGAAAATATAAAAAAAATAAACTAAAAAAATAAAAATTATTAACATATATATAAAGATAAATATATTTAAATCACCCATAAAAATAAATATTAAATATAATAAAAAAAAAATAAAATAAATAATATATAAAAAATAAAAAAAGAATAAAAAAAAAAAGATAAAAAAATAATAATATCAAAATAAAAAGCTAGAGTCAAAATAAAAAGATATAATTAACATAAAAATGCTAATAATTTATCAATCAACTAAGGTAAATACATTTAAAATACATCATAAACCGGACAACAAAAATAAAAAAGTAAAATAACAAATATTAAAAATAAAAAACAAAAAAATACATCACAACCCTCCCAACGATACCCAAACACAAAATTCCCGCCCTGCCCTATTAGTGACCACCCACCTAAACATAACCATAACTATACCAACAACAATCTAAATATATAGAAACAAACTACAAACAGGATAATCCGATAAATAAAAAACAAACAAGCATAGCAACAAACATTACTATAACACACCCTCAATAACAGAACAGTAAAAAAACCACCCACCCCCTCCACCTTCCCCGTGATGTGAAAAATATACAAACATAAACAAAAAATTCTACAAACCATAAAAAAAAAAAATACAATAAAATATAATATATTAGATAATAGAATATAGCTGACACCTCCAAGCAATAAACAGAAACAAAAACAAAACCACCAATCATACATGAGACAACTATACTCATATCAGAAAAGCAACCAAAACGCAAACACAACGAAATGAATCGAAATGCGAACCGCAAATGAACGATAAAAACCTACAAGCAAGCAACCACTAACTATATTAGAAGAACGAGCAATAGCAACACACCAAAAACCTAACACAAGCCAACAAACAAAAGCCAAACATTATAACCAAAAAACAACATAAAATGAAAAAGAATAAGGGAGAACATTAAAAATAAAGGCAGAATAAGCAAAAATACATTAATAAAAGCAAGTAAGAGAAAGTTTGAAACAGACAGAATGAACAAAACCTAAAAACGAAAAAACGGCAAGATAAAACAAAACGTACTATCTCTGCTACATCCATCTGCTACTCTAACCACCTCACAAAACCAAAACCACCCAACTACAAAATCACAAACGAAATCACAACAAACAAAACCCTATAAAAACAACAAACTATAAACTAAACACTAACACAAACCATTAACTGAAATAAATAACAATAATAAAAATAACAACAACAAAAAACAATACAATAGAAGAAAAACAACAGAATATCATAAAATACATAAATAATAAACCGTGATAACAGGAAATAATAATAAACAGTCCTTTATATTGAAATCGTATTACTTCATTAATAAATACAAATTTAAATTAATCAGTTTAAAACTAAAACAAATCAATGCCCAAAATTGAAAAATCAACCAATTCAATAATTTTAATTTTTCATTGCATTAAGTATTAAAGCTGTCTTGACATCACCAAGGTCACTGTAAATAAAATTCAAAATGCTGGAACCAAATGTAAAATGGTTAAAAATTCAAGATGGCTAACCAAATAATTCAAAATGGCTGACTAAATTCATAAACTCTCAAAATTATTATAAAGTTACTAAGTCAACTCAATTGCACCTTGATACATAACAAAGTTGATTTCACTAAAAATCACCAACTAAATTATTAAAAAAATTGACAATACAAAATATTTAGATAAAACACTCACTAATAACGAAACTTCAAACGGTTTAAGAAGAATAATAAATACAATTAAGAATAAGTATTTCACAATATACTCCACAAATAACACAGAACTAAAATAATAATAATAGTATGGCACAAGAAATAATAATACATACAACTTCAACGAAATACCATGAAATCACATGCTGAATGTAGTATGAGCAGGAGTGCAGTCACTAGATATCGTAAAATCCGAGAAAACATCACATAAACATGAAAAAATAAAAAATACATTATAAGAAATAACCATAACTCCAAATTGAACAATCATAAATGAAACTCGAATCTTCAACATCCATAAAACACCAAATAACTCAAACAATAAAACAAACAGTTATAATCTTAAGCACAATAAAGTGACAAATACCAAAATCACTCAATACATACATAGGAACCACCCAAAAAACACACCGAAAAGAACCCTTAAAAACCAACAAAGAAACAAATGGACAGCTCATAATGAAATAAAATAATCAACTAAATTAAATAAAATAGAAGGGTTAAATGAGATTGTAAAAAAATATTTCTATTTGAGGGGGCAAACAAATGAGGAGAAAATACTTTAAGTGAAAACACGACAACAACAAAAAAACAAAGCAAAGTGGCACGACAATAAACAACAGACAAAATCTTACTACAGAAGCAAAATAGCAATACAGTGGCTGTTCCTCATACATGAATAAAAAAAATTAAAAAAGGAACACAACATGAGGGACATAAAAAATGAATAAAGGTATTCACAAAGAAGTTATGAGCAAAAAATAAATAAAGAGAGAGCAAAACTTAATATTGTATAAAGATAATAATATGTATATGGTTTAAGATTCAAGAGTGTAAAATATAAATAATAAAAAAGACAATTTAAAACACGTCATCAAGAAGGAACACAGCAAGACTGCTAAAACGAAGATACTAAGATAGGGAAAAAATGAGCAAGATAAATAGCGATTTGTATTATTACTGACAATCTAAGTGTTAAAGAGCGAATTTGCTCTCGAAATATACTTCATAAAACATATAAATCTATGACTCATCAACTACAATTAAACACTAAAAAAAATGGTTCCGAAATAGTCCGTATTAGTTAACTCTGAGACCAATAACAAAACGCATAGAAGACAAGAGATAGACCAATAATCAGAGAAAAAAAAAAAAAAAGAGAGTTGAAGGAAAAAAAAGTCTCATATATGAGGGGAAAAAAGATCTATCATTAAATCAACATTCATCGCATAAATTCAAAATATCAGAGAACTATAAATAAAAAATCCAATATAGAAAAAGAGATAAAACCATACTTCTAAAACCGAGAAGAGCCAAAGCGAGGCTCAAAATTACATCAAAAGGCAAAGATGAGCGCAATAAAAAACCTAACCTTGAGCTAAATACATAAAAAAACCATAACTGACAATAATAGTCTTACATACCTCAATAACTCAAAAACTATCAATAGATAAATCAATGACACTATTCCATATACACTACCATATACGAATAAAAAAAAAAAATAAAAAAAAAAAGAAAAAAAAACACAAGGAACAAAAAACCATCAAGAAAAAAAAAGAATCATCTCACCAACATATACAAAAAAAAAAAAAAAAAAAAAAAAAAAAAACAAACCAATGAGAAAAAAAAAAAATAAAAGAATAAAAAAGAAGTTGGGATGTGATTAATCTAGATCATTGTGTGCAAATTCTAACCAAAACAATAAGAAAAAAAGAGCAAAAAATACTAAATGTCCGACCATACCAATGACAATTTAAATAATAATCTCTCAAATGAGTACTCGAAAATAAACAAAACACCAAATTTACTCAAAAAAAAACTCAGTGTTGCCGAAGCTCTCACATGCATCAACCTCATGATCCAGGAAAAAACACAAAAGGAAGCACACGCTCGATCCTTCTAGACTAATCTCCCTGAAAATAGAGGTCTCACTTATGGTATTTCCAGTAAATATTCATAAAGAACTGCTATATAAATAGAGAAAAAAAATAAAACTCCATTTTCTAAAAATAGATCATCTAGGAAAACTCATTTCGATCGCCACAGAGTTACGGCTCTCGTATGCACAACGAAAAGAAATCTGACTGAAGCATATACATCCTATTAACAAAATTATTAGATTCTAAAATATATGTATATGATGTAGGCAAGCTGTTTGGATGACATTCATACTCTTGTGTTAAGAGTATCCAAAGCATTTGACCGGGAAAAAATATGGACACGAACAGGTACACTGACTACTCACAAAAGAACTCCCCTCCTATGAGGAATTTACTACTACAGCTATACACTCTTTGCATTACTTTGAGTGTTACTTTCATTTCAAAATCGAGACACTCAAATATCGGCCTGTTAGAATAGAAGGGAGCGACTTTCTTCATTTACATAATTTACTAGTCAAAAATAGTGAAGTATGATATCCTCAGAGGATTAACTGTCTATAATCTTACAACTACTTTAATTACCTGAGCGTGCTGACCTGCAACCATCTATCAAAAAACTCTATCCCACTCGTATTCCATGACAATAGACCCTTCATGTCTATTAAAACTCAATAAATCAAAATCTAATACTTCACTCTAAATTAACATCTAGAATATGCCCTCTACCGATCATCAAATCTTCTTCCGATATCCTAATTCTCACTGGAATGGAATATTAGAAATAACATATTGATGAACAAATGTCAAATGTTCTTACTAAAAAACGACCAAACTTCATACAAAATTATGCCTTTACTCCAATACCTTCTAACTTTCCTATCTACTTATTCGACAAGGATCATTCGTACTCTCCTGATGTCAAACAAATTACTAAGGCGATATATCCTATGGGTCATGCAAATGAAAACACAAAAAAAAAAGTCTTAGAGAACCTCAAACATCACATAACGAAGAATGCAGAATAAGGGCATAGGCTACAAAAGCCACGCTGGGAAAGTTGACGTTTAGACTTGAGACTTATACCTCCTATATTTTACGTCAGCGCTCCAAGCTCAATGCAGTACATGCTTTCAATAATCTCGGGACAGCGGCCCGGCACTCCATGATATACTCGACCGGAACTTTATGAGAATTGACATGAAATACAGAAAAGTCAAACGGACAAAAAAAGCTATCATTAAACATGTTTCGATGTATTTTCCCGTTCACGCTGTAGCACCCTCATATAAAATTGAGCAGGTTAGCGATGTTGGACGTGCTTAAATATCATCTAAATCCCTAATAAGGATACCGCACGAAGGTTATCATAAAAAGTGACAGTCCAGCATAATAGAGAAGAAAACTTTAATACACCCCCCTTCTTGCAGTCATACCTAACCACCTTAGTAACCACGGCGTACACGTAAACAAGGGGTGCATAGTATCTTAAGAACGAGCAAACAGAGAATATTAAAAAATTGTGTTAGACATTAATGGATGTAATGTCCAGCGCTAAAGTGCTTAAGACAATAGAGGTGCTGTCCTTAACATTATGACCGAACACCCTAACGATGTATCATTGAGATATACAAAATATCTCTGCCAAAAATATTCTACCTCCTACTGAATTTAATCTACCTCACTATTTAATAAGCCATGTGCGTCTGTGCACTCATATGGCAGTAACTTTGCGCTAGAATCAGAGATGAACTATTGGGACAACCCACCCAAACCACCAAGTACTAACACCACCCACCCACAATATGAATTACGCGGCTTCTGCCCCGTAGCCAAACACACCCATAAAAACAAAGTGATAAGATCTGAACAACTGTAAAAACAAAAAACATCCAATTAGAATGGGAATATGTGGCAAAAATATTGTATACTAGTAGTCTGAATCTCATTCATCCAAAAAACAAATCATGTGTGCAAATGAAAGAAAAATAATATGCCCTAGAAAAAATCAGTACTCATTAAAATTATAACACCCCAGCATACCAGTGGATCAATCATAAGAAACGAACAAACCACACACAAATAACAGAGACCTGGATATGTGGAATGAAAACGTTCCAAAAACTTAAAATTTTACCTTATTAGAAACTAATCTAGATAACTCACACACATGAAAAAAAAAGAAAATAAAAAAGAATTAAAAGAAACCGTACTAAGGCCAGTAAGCTCTGTACCACTAATCACTCATCAGAATTGCAAATCCTATAAAAAACATACTACCCCCACTCTCATTCCACTATACGATCCAACACCAAAGCAAACAACAAAAACAACCACCATTTCACAACCACACACAAACCTTCAAATTATAAACTGATAAGACAACCTTTAAGAGAACGCTGGACAGAGTCAAAAAGCGAGCCGACCGGTGACCAGAGCCACTTTCCACTAATCACAATT
>JABUQX010037534.1:0-89980 GCA_015478945.1 Trachelipus rathkii | reverse complement strand
GTGTCAGCTTCAAATAGGGGGTGATCTTGCGACACAAAATTGGGGCCAATTCTACTAATAAGGCGATTTGGACACACAACATCTTGTGCTGTTCCAATAGGGAGGCCGTTTTGGACACAGAATTATGTTGCCATGTTCCAAAATACGGGTTTTGACACAATTTGGTGCAGATGTTCCCAATAATGGTTGTGTGAACACAATTATGTACGTCCACAAAGCCAATGAGCCCATCTTATCTAGAAAGGCGTAACATATGCGAGTATAGAACGTGGTGCGAAATTCGGCGGTCCACAACACTGTAAACTAACGACGTTTTCGAGAGAATTGGCGTGCGTGGCGATTTTTTTTTTTCGATTTAGTTATCTTGGAAAATTTAATGGAGAGGATGCCTTAAGTTGAATCTTGAAGGCGAGAAATGAACGGGCATACGTTATATATAAACTTATATTAAAATCAAATCGTTATAGGAGTTAACCCTCGGCGCGCGCTTCGTACGATTCGGAGGCTACGAAATTATACTGATGCACCGTATACTTTTTCACTTGCAATTGAGGATCTGGACTCACAAAGTTAACTTTTTCGGTTTCGTTTCTTAGAGCGATGTTTATTTTTCTGAGGAAAACAGGAAAATATAAATAATATCGGATAACTCTAAAGATCTATAAAGAAGTAGCATTATTTATCAATTAGGTATCCACATACTTATGAAGTAAGCTAATTACTTATATGATTTTCCTTGTTACATTAACTTTTTCTATTCGTAATTAATGAATTAATTTATCAAAGAATTAAAAGAAATTTCGTTCGTCAGCCAGCGATTTTTTTATTTTACGTTATTATGTTTGTCCTAACCTGAAACCCACCTATTCAGTAGGAAGGAAAGAAAAAAGAAATCTACTTTCTCGCTCTCTCTTTTTTTTAATTGAATTTATTAATGTGTAATGAGCTTAAAAAACAACGGTATCTAAAATATTAAGTAAATTGTATTCTTATGTTCACTTGGCAGGCATGTCAATAACGCGTCCCCACGCTAGAGGTCTCTCGCTGAATTCACAATATATTGGAAAATGTAGAATCAATTACTTCTATCTTTCCTATTCGGAATTAGCGAGTGTGAAAACGTAGAATGATATTTCCAAAGTATATTTTACTGTTTTGTAATTTTTTCTGTTAAATAAAGTTTATAAAAAAAATGTAGTTGGAAAACATGTTTTTTAATATCGTTTTTTATACAGTATATGAACGTACACAAGAAAACTAATAACATACGTGGAATCAGCGTAAGGAAAATTGTTCTAAAAAGATTGGAAAAAATTTTGATTTTTTTTACGATATTTATTTTTTTTTTCTCGGAAAACTACGATAGCTACAAGAAATAAAACTAACATTCGTGAATCAGCGTAAGAAAAATTTTTTCAAAATTGCCAAAAATCTTTTTTGATTTTTTTTCGGGGAATTTTATTTATTTTTCTCGAAACTACGAGTAGCTACAAGTAAAAACTCAATATACACTCGATGCGAATCGGGTGTTGGAAGATAGTTCGTTCTGAAATTGTGAAAATTTTGTTTATTGGATTTTTTTGATTATTATTTATTTTCTCGAAAATCTACAGCTCACGGTCCTCTGACAAGGAACTATTTGTAATTTCCTTTTTAAAACAAATTTCTTACGATGATTCCAAAAGGTGTTATTTTTTTTGTAAAGGAATTTTAAGAAAATCAGAGAAAAATAAATAAATAACCAAAATCAATATTTCAAATTTGTTATTTTCCTATTTTAGAACAGAATATGTGCGCGGTGAGTGCGGCGGGGGGGCGGATCGAATGTTATTAGTTGTTTTGTAGCTATTCGTAGTTTTCGAGTTTTTTTGACTATAGACCTTTCGCTTATATCTACTGACGTTGTTCGTTGTTTGGTTGAACTAAATATAAGTCGAAAATCTAAGTTGCAAATTCCGAAAATGATTTCGACTTAAGAATTTTTTTGGGAAATTATTTTTTCTCTGTGATTTTTTAAATATTTCACAATTAGACCTTTCGACTATATATCGGGTGCCGCTTGAGACGTCAATATATTGGGTTAGGATAGTTTATAAACTTAAAAGGATGATTGCGCGATCAGTTGATCGTTTTTACGGATTCCTTCGGCGAACGTACTAAATCTCATATAGTGTCGCCTTACGGGGAAGTCCGCAGAAAGCGGCCTGACCTTATCAAATACCAGTAACCTCATAGCCTCACTCGTGTCCTTACTCAATCCGATCTATGACGTTCAGCAGAAGTCTATGACGCCCTTCGCGCGAACATGATATTAAGTCGCAAGGTCTTAAGTGCTACTTCGAAGAGACAAATTGGATTAAAAAACTTTTTTCGTGAATTATTTTTTTAGAGAAATTTAGTTTTAGCCACTATAGACCTTAGACTTACCTTTGCATACCTCTCGACTATATACTAGACCGTTCACTTAAACTTAGACCTCGATTTAAAGGATGTGACCTTCGAGCTTAGCACATTAGACCTCCGATCTTAGCACTCTAGACCTATATTTAGGACACTTAAGACCTTCGACTTACATTAGACCTTCGATTGACTTAGACCTTCGACTTAGCTTAGACCTTCGACCTTAGCACAACCTGCTCTGAGCATTAGCTTCGACTTTAGAACTTACCTTCAGGGAGGAAGTTAAAATATGAATGAATATGCTGCAAGAGAAGCTCTAGTATCTTAGTACCTCCGACATCACATGTTTCGGACTTAGCACTTACTTCGAATTTATACTTAGACTGTTAACTTCACTCATCATCGCTTAGACTTTCTGACTCTGCAAAATGCGATCTGTACGAGAAAGTTCAAAGATCGGGAGGTGAATATATAACTCCACAGCATCGCGTGCACGCACTTAGTTCGACGAGAATCCCTATGTTGACGCGAAGGGCAGCGTGAGTGTTCATGGAAAGGGGATATTCTAATCCTATTTGTCAGTTTTAGTTGACGTTGTTATTCACACTCCAACCATGGCCTTTTCACTTGAGCGAGTGTCACTTCGCTGACGACATTGTTTTCAATATCATTCGAACGATTTTACGAGTTACAAGCAAACTATTGCTTAGGTAGCGCCTTTAGTTACTTAGACTTGGATGTGTCACCAGCTGGAGCTAGCAGGCCGGCGATGGAGCGACGGATCGGTACGGATGAATATTCTATCGTCACTTCGGAATCTGTTTTAGACGACAATCTTTACAGTTATTTCTTCACCAAATTGTAGCGGCGAAGGAAGAAAGAAGGGGAGACGGAAAGGAGAGCGACCTTTCGGAACATGTTGAATTAAATTTTGAATCTATCCCGAATCTTAACCAATTACATTTTGTACTCGCGGTTCATTAACGAACGAAAGTAGTGGTCGTAATGAATTGATCGCTGTTATCTCGTTTCCTTTTTAGAAACGTCTCCACGGGGTCTCCTTCGACAGCCGGCCGGCGGCATATTTCAACTCCCTCACAAAGTTAGTTTCTTCGGCATGCTTGCACTCGCCCTATATTTTATTTCTACGTTTTGGCTCAACAGACAAAACCGTACCGACTTTCGTAGATACGGTCGTTTCATAAACGACTGGAAGTGGGGTGTAATTAGAGTTGCACGTAATCTTATTCATGCCGTCTGCCGCGATTAGGTCGCAGCTATTCAGTTTCCCGTTTAAAAGTCTTCCATGTCTCTCGACGCGGCGAGCGATGTTCATACCTTTCAAACTCTACGTTTCTTCGGTAATAACTGCCATCGCGCTTTCTTATTATTATTTATCTTTCGGCGTCCAACAGACAACGTGCCTTATGTCGTCGCTCCATCCATTGCGAAGTGTGACAGTCGGTGTGATTCCCTCGTCGCCAGTTTCAGACGCAGGTGTGAGTTGTACTGCAATTTTTGTCAAATCGCTGTAAATGATTCTTATGTTAAAGTCCCTATTTGTCACTAATTTTTGAGCCGACAAAATTCTCTTGGTGGACCTCGACGTTTGTTCTACTTTTCGATCAAGTAATCGTGCTAGCTGCCTGCGTGTGCTGTGCTGATCGGAGCGACCATTTGGGGACTTCAGGTGTATTTAGTTCCATCGTTTAAAAAAAGACTACTATTGGCCAGTATTGTTGTTGTGCTGCCACCTGGGACTATGTATTACGGAAACGCAAGATTGCGTGTTTTACCTCGTGAGACAAAACGCAGACTCAGGTAAAAGGTTGCTTTATGCTGCTGCTGCTGTGCTGCTTGACTGGTCAATTCTGTCTCCGCGGAATTTGTATTGGGACAAAAAATACGTGGAGCTGGCTGTGTGCTGCTTTTCTGGTCATCCTGGGTCTCCGGGATATAATTGGGCTGCACAAAAACTCGCTGGAAGCTGCTGGTGCTGCATGTGCTTGTGCTGAGGATGTTGCAGGTAATTATCTAAGAAATTCAGGTTTCGCATGAGGAAACAAACTGCGTTTGTCCGTGATTTTGCTGAAGATATGGAGTTTTTACCTACGTCGCTATCGCACCTTCCTTGGATAAAAAAATACCAAGGTCGCTAGCTTCGGGTGTATGTCTTGGACAAAACATACGCGTTGTATTAAAGCGTAGCTGCTGTGTGATGCTCTGCTGGCTGCTGCTGCTGCTGCTGCTACAGATATTGAAGAAAATCGGTCCCGGTCGGACGTTTTTCCGCGTAAAAGATTGTCTGTTGCTCGCATTGCTGCTGCTGCTGTGGTGCTGTCCGAATATTCTAGATTTCTTGAGATAAAAACTCGCTTCCGAATGTAGATACAAATGTGGTGTTCTTTTCTTTAAATTTTTAAAAAAGAGAGAAGAATTGTAGTGGAAATTTGACCTTTGCGTTCAAAGATCTATTAAACTTCTTTTACAGATGCTTCCAAAGGCATTCCACAAATCTGATAGAACAATTGAATTCGATACCCTTCAAAATGACTTCTGTCTTATAATTTCTAGATAGAAAGGCCTTGAATTTTATTTACAGGAGTAAAACTGTTATTTAATAAAGTTACCCAGTTGAGATCATGAAAACGAGTTGGCATACAATTAACACTATCAACCAAAGTATCTAACTACAGTGGTCGCTATTGTCCGAGCGCATTCTCGACCTTCCGGTCAACTCCCTTGACTGAACTGCATGACGTTTCATTCGTCGAACTAATCGATTTCATGCGGATACATATTGACTGATATTATTTCGTGCTGTTGTTGTTGCCGATCGGAGCGTGCATAATGATTCGCTATCGCAACAACTACGCGAGGAGGCGGAGTTTTGCTTAGCGAACCGCGGCAAAAACATATGTAAATCGCTATCGAAAAAGTGATATTTTTTTTCCACCTCTTCAAATAATCGGTAACAAGCTTTTCGTTTTCAAGATAAGGGACATCGATTCCTTTCGATGATATGCTCAAATCAATCATGCATCCTGACAAATTAATTTTAATATCAATGTGTGATATATTTAGGATGTTTTTAGCGTAAAGATAATAATAAACTTATTAGTGTTTTAAATCATCGGGGTCTGCCCGAATGCGTCCCGTGAGATGTGCGTGACAACATACCGACTTACATTCAAAGAGTTATTCAAACGCGTTCATCTTTGATCTTTATACTACTTTATATATATATATGAATAGTACTATATTCACGTATGCTATATTATATATATACTTATAGGTATAATCTATATATATTTATAGTATATATCATGTTTAAAGCTTTTTTACTTAAAAAACCCAAACTTACATCTCTATTTGTAACTTCTTTTTATTCATCGATAGATCTGTTTAGCTACGACGTCTTTGATTCCGTTCAAACTGTGTAGTTTCTAAACCGCCCAATGGATGATGCGCTGCATCTCGATGCTCCGTGTGATGGACGTTCGAAATGACAGTTCGGCCCGGTGGCCAGAATGGTGAGCAATAATATCATGCCAGCAGGGCAATCAGCTTTTACTTCGATCGCATAGATTCAGGAAGCTGAAACGGATGCTTGGTGAGATATTAAAAATGAGAAAATCAGTCTTGTCATTTCGAAGAATAAACTTGATGCATGAAAAATCTATCAATTTTTTTCCATATATAATACTGTGATTTACAAAACGAAGCGTGAATATTGCATATTTTTTGCCTACATTTCCATCCATTTAAGGCAGAGAGACACGACCTTTTCAATACTTCCTTGTCAGGTATATATATATATATAATAAATATCTTTTTCCGATATGAGAAGAGAATGCTCTTTTCCTTAAAGAACGAAATATGACACAGAGAAGCTAGATGATATTTTCTTTTTTTCTGACGTTTTTATCGACCTTTCTTTGCTATTTTTTCTTAGAATTTATTACGCCGTATTTCTTCCGAGGTTAGCGAAACATTCGTAGTTCGAAGAAGATTTTTCTTTAGATTTCTTATTTTTGCCCATATTTTCAACACTCGAAGACGCTTCTTTGCTAGATTTAAATCTTTTCGCTTTATCGTCGTCATTCTCTTCCTTTGCATTTTTTTTCACTTTAATCTCTTTATTCGAACTATGCTCGATTCTTTCGGCGCAACGAAGATGAATACTCAGTCTCATACTACTAGCGATCCGCACGCCGAAGTTGTAAGTTATTCTCTGACTGGTCTACTTATTTCTAATCGTGATTGTTTTCGAAGAATATTTTTTCAAAGAACGCTAACCCTTTATGATATATTACCGAGCGAATAAGGTATTCGATACAGTGGTTAGTCTTCCTGCTCTCACATGTCAGGAGACAATTGAATGATTTTCCGGGTTCGCCATGGATTTATTTATATGTTCAGCCGTGGGTGCTATCGCCGCCCACTTTGGACTGATGTTCGCAAAGCACTTTCGAACACGATTGGTTCCCCGCATTGGAGCTCCAACCCAGTTTTGTTACCCCCTACTATTCCCCCATCGGAATCGTCGTTTACGTGGCTGTTTGCACTTCGACATACGGGCTATAATTTGGGTTAAAGAATTTGAATGTTTTCTGGTCTACCCCAGCAAACCCCCTCGGTATTGTATTTGCAATATGTTTCGAATTTTATTGGCTCGGATCGTTAGAGGTCCGCATTAACACAACGCTCGTTTCATCAAGATGCAGGGCTCTGCACACGACCCCAGCGGGATGGGCGAAACCTAAAATTATAATTGGGCGGCCCTCAGGCCGTCCATACCCGTGATCTCGGACACGCCACCCAGAAATAAACAGAGAGAGAAGAAACGAAGAGGTAGGAACGGAGAGGATAATATGGTTGAGATAGACGCTTTTAAGCGGGAACAAGAAAGTCGAGGGCTAACTCCAAAATCTTGAAACAATTATTAACTTTGATAAAAAAGAAAAATATTATTTTTTTTTATAAAACAACTTATTGACCCGATATAGGTTTATAGACTGTGTTCAAAAATCTATCTAAAATGGACCGCTAGCCTTATTAAATCAATGATGAATCATGTTATAAAAAGCAAGACACCAGTAGTTTTTATATCTACATTTGTATTCAACTAAAAACTCAAAACACTAAAGTACGGACTGTTAGTCTGCGTATTTTACATTTAAGACCAATGATTTACCTCACGCATCTCATTAGAAAAATTTTATCGAACTCGGACTTTAATTCTCTGGAGCGATAGAGATAAGAGCTCTTTTGTTGACTTCTTTTTTTTAATTTGCCGTCCTCTCTTTAAAATTTTTTCAATTTTGTTGGCTTTAACTTCTTCATTCTGCGACTTCGCGAGCCTATTACCCAAGCTGTTTTGTCTCCATAATTAATCAGTAGTGCTATCCGTTCTAGTCCTTTATATAGAAACCTCTCCCGCCGAGTTCGGACGTGGCGCGGACTTTATCTCTTAAGTTTTTGGCCCTGGAGCGCGCGTTGAGTTCGTCCCTGAAATTTTAATCCGTTAACGTTCGTGCGATTTCGCTAAGCCATTTCTTAAATAATGTACTCAACTATATATAATCGTACGCCTCCTCCATATATGGATTGAATATAACGAAGATCAGAATGTGAGCAATCCCTTTCCGTATGTCCCGCCCGTCAGACAATCGGACATTTTCATGAGTTTCCATGCGCCCCCGATCCGCCACTGGACGAAATGTACGTGTAAGCTCTCATAAGAATACTGAAACGGCAGCACCGTCAAAACGGTGCGGAAGACACAATGTTACGGTGTTGTGTCGAAAATTCTGGAGATGAGAGGGACCAATGGATTTAATTACGGATTGGTTACGTGCCAGAATATTCGAATTAACAACAAATTTCATATTGATCTAATAAATATTTATTTATCTTACCTGTTTTTTTTTAACATTAAAAAAAAATAGCAATGATATTCACCGAATAAGTAAATTGATTACAATCTTTTTAGGCATTCCTAATTTTTTTACTCTACGATTCATCGGGAATCGACGACCTCAACGGGAGAGAGAAACATTTTATTTTGCGATCAATATTTTGCGCCAGGTCCACAATTTCCGCAGCGTCTCGTTTACGAGCCTCACGGCAACTCCGATTTCGGTCTCTCATTTCCATAGTCGAATTTTTAGTTTCCTTTAATCTGTCGCCCAACTCCGTTTCCACTACACGACGGCGTCGAAGGATTTCTTCGTTAAAGAAATTCAGCAAATAATTTTGCCGTTCTTCGATACCGTCTAAGATTAATTTAATACGTTCGAGCGAGGCTCGGGGATCTTCATCATCGGCGGCGGCCGAAAGATCCTCTTCGTTTCCCGATGGTGTCAACGTCGTTTTCGTTTTTTGGCCGGCGGTTATAGTTACATCACACTTTTCCTCTTCAGCGGTGTCGGCAGTTTCGGCAGTTTCGGCAGTTTCGGCCTTGAAACGTTTTCCTTTGCGTCTTTTGCTCAATTTGGATCTCTCGGCGGCGTCGGCAGCGGCGACTTCGTCGAGCGCTTCGTGTTTCTTTATTTTATCTCGTCTTTCCCGCTCGCACCTTTCGAAGGCGTCCCGAATTTCCCCGAGATCCGATAAAACGACGAAACCGTCATCCTCGAGCTGCGATTTATTTTTACTTCTCTCCGTCGACAAATTTCGAAAAAAAAACTCTTTTAAAACTGTTTTCCTTTTCTCTGTTTTAGGGCTATTGAGGTATTTTTCGCAGTGGTCCCAGTAGTTCTCCCGGAAAGATTCAATTTTGTCCCGGTTGATCTTCATAAAAACGTCTACCGCCAGGCGTAAATTCTCGGCGTCGTCTTTAATTCCGGGCGGCAATTTCTCATCGTATTCGGCTAATACTATACAGAGGGGGAGATCCTTTTCGGTACCTAAATCGGGTACGCGGCTTCTCTTCGAGCCGAAAAATTCTGATTTTAACGACTTGTACAGGCTCCCCTGAATTTTAATCTCGTTTCTCTGAAATCCTTTGCAAACTCGGATCCACCTCCACAGGTTTCTATAGTGGGAACCACCCAATTTTTCAGGCTCCGTCATTTTTGAATCGGTTTCGATTTTTTTTCCTCTAGCGATCAAGGATGGATGAAGTGATAAGTATTAATAAAATATTCGCATTTTTAAAATAAAAAAAATATTTATTTATTTATTAGGAATTAATAAATTTTTAAGGGCCTGTAAATAATAATTTTCTATTATTATTATAATATATTCTTAAGAGAATGTTTACGAAAAAAAGAAAATACGCGTTTTTTTTCGTCTTTTTCCTAAATAGTTTCTCGCTTCTATCGTCGAAAAACTTACTCCCGAACCCCGCGACATCCGATAAAACGGAGCGGCTCTATTCCGAATCGAATTTGTCATCCGATGGCACCAAAAACGTCGACGAAGAAAATCCAGTCTACGACGAAGACGATGACGACGCCTACTACGATAACGGATTCGGCGTTAATAACTCTATAACCATTATCGGCGAGAAAACAAAAGAAAATGATGCTGAATACACCCCTTCGTCTATCGAAATAATAGATCAAAAAGATTTGGAGGAAGGTTTGAAACGTATCATTAGTGATATAATGGGAAGGGATATTTTGGGATCGACGGCAAAAAGCGCGTTGGAATTCGTATTCGTGATAGTCGCTTTGTCGATCATATTATACTTCTGGCGTGATAGAAGCGATCTGTCATTCCAATTACGTAATACGTTCTGTCGATGGATATGCAAATATTTCTCAAAAAAATTAAAGTCGCGAACGTGAGAAGTGGGGGCGCGATTAATTAAAGTCGATGGAGGTGAGCTCTAGTTCGAACAGGAATTGTGAAAAAGGATGTGAGCGAAAGTCTACATTCTGGTTAGAGATGACGCTATTTTTCACTCTCACAATATGTAATAAATAAGTTTACTTTTGTTACTATAATAATTTTTAATTCTATAATTATTAAAAATTATTAAGATTTTGTATATATATTATTATCTTTATACGAATTTTATTCATTGAAATATTTATTAGATGTAGTGAACTGATCGATGATGATAAATTTAAGATGAGGGAGGATCGTCTTTTCCTTATCGCGCATTAAGTCCAAACTAAACTCATTAATATATAATAATATTTCTAGATAAAACCGGTCCACAAATCTTTAAGATGGAAAATTCTTTCTTCGTGTTCGACTTGTATCTATGTCGGATAGGCGGTTCCTCAGATGTGCTCGAGCCTTTAGATCACCGCGTCAGAACTCTCGTTACTTCTTTTCACTTCTTCTTTCATCTTACATTCGTATTCTTTACGTATTCCCGTGTTAGCAAGTATGGCGCTGCGACAGATTGGGACCAGAAGTGGATTATCTAGCTTGCGGAACGAGAACTTCGATCACATACTAAGGGAATTACGGTGAAGATTATAGAAGTGTGTCAGGGGGGATGAAAGAAAATTCGAACAAAATTTATCAAAAGAAATTTTTTTAAAACAGTCCGGAAATCAAACGTGGTATTCTATTTGAAATAAAAAAACAAAAAATAAGGTTTTTATAATATTTGGGAAGAAAATAAATGATTGATATGCGACGCCGTCGCCGTCGCCGCCTCCGCTGACGCCTCTTTAATTATATGTCAAAAATGGAGATTCCTAAAAGTTTATCCGAGCTAACGATGTTGAGGTGATCTGAACGAGAACAACGAGTGTGTCCTTAATTTTTGAAACAAGAACGCGTTACGATCGCCGGCCGCCGACAAAACTAAGCAAACCGAGAGAGGTGTGTAGCAACGATATTACTACCAGCTATACAAAGTCATTCACAGAATTGCGTTTTCGTGTTCACGAGTAGGTGCCGCTTTGCGACAGACTCTTTTCGTCGCCTCCTCTGTTCCGACGCCACCCACGTCGCGGGATAGAAGAGATTCGTTTTTCCGTACGTCGCCCGATAAATTTCCATAAGCTTGGACATGCGAAAGAAGACGCGAAATCGTATATCCGAATGGCTCATCGGAACACGATGACAATTGCCCGGTGAGGATAATATAAGAGTTATCAACTTTTAAGTCACGGACGCCCCTCATCGCCCAGCTCCAGACTTTGCGGATCCCGTAAGGCGACACACGTATACTGACTGTGACGTTTCGAAAGGAATCGAAAAAGCGGATACTATGTCGAGTCGCGCAACCTTTAAACGGATATAAACTGATCACTTCAACCTCCATATCGTAGCACGTTCGCAACGGGAATGATAGTAAGGTCAAAGCAGTTCTTAAGTGTGATAAATTAAAAAAATTCAAGAGAAATAACTTTGCGCAAGAAAAATTTTAGGATGTCGAAATTAGTTTTCGGATTTTGCATCTAACCTATCGACTATTTATTAGTTCCAACAAACAAAACGACAACGAGAGATCGGTAGTAGAGACCAACAAAACCGCACACAAAACAGGCTAATTATAAGTACGAAGGTCTTAAGTGCAAAAAACTTCGGAAATCTAACGATTAGCCACAAACGAAAAACTAATAACGATTCGTGGAATCAGACCCGCGTAGATATTTGTTCTAAAAATGGAAAAAAATTTTTTTGATTTATTTTTGGACTTTTTATTATTTTGTCTTCGGAAACTATCGATAGCTATATCAAAAAATATACCTTTAGAGAAATTCAGTGCGTAAGACAATTATGTGTTTAGAAATGGGCAACCAATAGTTTCCTGTGAGCTAATCGTGTTTTCGAGAAAATTATAAATAAATCTACACAAAAAAATACACAAAAACCAAATTAAGAAAATTTGTTTCAGGAAACAATCATATGCACCTGATTGATCAGCGATGTTAATTTAGTTTTACTAGGATTAGCTATCGTAGTTTTCGAGAAAAAAAAATAAATTACCCCCAAAAAATCACAAAATTTTTATGTTTTCCATATTTCTAGAACACATTTTTTAAGATCCCATTCACGTAATGTTATTAGTTTTTTAGTAGCTATCGTAATTTTTTCGAGAAAAAATATATATAAAAAGCTATACATCAAGAAAAATATAAATAATTTTTTCTTTTTGACATTTTTAGAACAATTTTCTTACGCTTATATCAAATGAATGGTGTATTAGTTTCTTGTAAGCTTATCACTTTGTGAAGAAGAAAATAATTACCCAAAAAATCAAATAATAGATTTTGCGTTTTATATTTTTAGAACAATTTCTTACGCTGATTCCACGGATGTTATTAGATTTTTTGTAGCTAGTTCGTAGTTTATTCGGAGAGAAAAAAATAAAGCTCAGCCCCAAAAATCAAAAATTTTTTTTCATTTTTTAGAACAATTTTTCTTACGCTGATTTCAGATGTTATTAGTTTTTTGTAGCTATCGTAGTACTTTGCTACAGCTGAATTTACTTTATTTAATTATTTATTAATCTTGAAAATTTATCATGTAGTTTAGTTACCTCTAAAAATTACATTAAAACAGTAAGACAATGTTAAATGAATATATACTAATTAAAGATAATTTAAAATTAAATCGATTCGATTAAATTGATAACGCAGCAGTAACGATCGGTAGGTAAAGTTAAAGTGTGGTAAGATAGTATTATCGGATCGCATATATATATTATATTATATATTATAATCATCAGTTATAATTATAAATCGCCCTATATATATTACTATTAATAACATTATATATTATATATATTATATCGCTATATAATATATTATATATATATATATATATATTTATGCAATTTGTAAGGAACGCCCGTCAGCTCGATCCCCCTAAAAAGGAGTTTACCTTTTTTAGGGGGCTCGAGCCGATGGGGACGAAGGGGGGGATGTTTAAACCGGGGGGGATGGTCGGAGGACCCCGCGACACAAAACACCAAAGAGCGGGCGGTTCCGAGGCCATAACGGAGGGGGGGATTATGCCCCGCCCCGTGAGACTCACTTTAGACGCCGCGGATGACCCGATCCTGGCATCGGGTGTGAGTCTTACCAAATGACAGTATTCGTTTAGCTTTTTATATGACACCCCTAACACTATAGGCCTATTTTTTTGCGGTCGTCCAAGTCTTTTTTTTTTCTGTTGCCATGCATATGCAAACATGTGTATGCACTTACTTGTTGGTGGCTGATTGTTCTCAGTTAATGATGCGCTTGAGACACTGACCAAACTAAATATTTAATAATATAGTATATATATATACTATAATATATATAATATATATACTATAGTATATATATTATTATATATAATATATCGTACTATATATATATATAATCTATATAATACTATTATATATCTCTTATATAATATATATATACATATATCACTACTATACTTAGATATGTCAACTTAGTACTAGATATTCAGACTTAAATTAATACCTATACTCAAACAACACAAACGAACAGACAAGACAAGCTAGTGTCACCAAAAAACGATCTAACGCTAATTCCACTCTTACTTCTAGACCTTTCGACTCATTGTAGTACTTAGACTTGAAATTTAAGACGTAGACCTTCGATGCATTTTCAGCACATTTGTTAGACCTTCGACTTTTATGCAGCAGACTTCGATATTTAGGCACTTTAGACCTCTCGAATTAACCTTAGACACTTCGACCAAACCTTAACACTTTAGAACCCTTCGACCTTACCACTTAGACTCCTTCGACTAATTCTTTACACTTTGACCATGATCGATATAAGCAACTATGAGACTATAGCCCCCCTTTCACTTATTTTCTTTAGAGACCTACGGTTGAAACTTACACACTTAGATCCTTCGACTTACGAACACTACTTTTAGACCTTCGAGCATACTCAACACACGTTAACTTCGCCACTCCCACAGCTTACAACTCATTAGACCTCTCGACTTACAAGTGAATATCGACGAATGTTTATTTAGATTTTCTTTGGCTTCCATTTTTCTTTTTCGGAATTGATAGTGAACCTTCGACTTATTATTGAAGTCCGAATGGGAGTACTATATGACAGTCTAGTGAGATTAAACTGAGTAGGTATACTCGAAACTCAGAATAGTACAAGAAAACTAGATACAACATCGTTGGAATTCAGCGTAAGAAAATGGTTTAAAATGAAAAAAAACATTTTAAATTTTTTTGAGGAATTTTATTTTTTATTCTCGATAACTACGATGCTAGCAAGAAAATAATAACTAATGATGATCTCAACCTATTTCCTATGAAATAATGGCCAAAAATTAATTTTTTGATTTTTTGGTGTATTTATTTTTAGTTCTCATTAAATAAATTCGTTTTCACCAATGAAACAATAACATTCATTGATCAGCCACTCCGTAATGAATAAAGAGACCTTATAAATTAACCCAATCAATAATTTTTTTTTCTGATCTTTCTTTAGGGGTATTATATTTTTTTTTCTCGAAACTCATTTTTAAAAGGAACGATAACATTCGTGGAAATCAGGTAAGATAATTGTTCTAAGAATGGCAAAAAAAATCAAATTTTTTGAATTTGGATTTCATATTTATATTTGTTTTTTACTCAAAAAGACTAGATAAGCTACCAGGGAACACTGAATAATTTACGTGGATCTTTTTACGTGAAGATAAATATGTCTGTTTTATGACAAGGAAGGAAAAAAAAACAATCTTGCTGCGAGAGAGAGAATGGAATTTTAGTAATGAATCGAAAGGTTCTACGATAGCTACAAGAAACCTAATCACATTGGTGGAATAGCGTAGATTTTCCAAGTGATGAAATGGAAAACTTTTATTAGCATTTTTTGGGGGCTATTTTATTTTTTTTCTCAAAAAGTAATGAATATTAGCTAACAAGGAAAAATAAATTAGTTTCTTGAAAGAAACGTAAAAGAAAATTGCTGAACTAATGTTAACGAAAAATCTACTTGATTTTTTTTTTGGGATATTTTATTTGTTTTTCTCGAAAAGACTACCGACTACAAGAAACAAACTACTAAATCGTTGGCATCAGCCGTAAGACCAATTGTTCTAAAATGTCAAAAAATTCTTTTTTGATTTTTTGGACTGTATTTTATTTTTATTTTCAAAAACTGCATAGCTACAAGAAAACTGAATAATTTTTGATAATCAGTCGTAAGAAAATTATTATAATAATGGCTAAAAAAGTTTTTTTTGTTTTTTAGGAAGGGCTATTTTATTTTTTTTCTCAAAACTACCGCGGATAGCTACAAGAAACAAATTAACATTGTGGTCAGCGTAAGATAATATGTCATCTGAATATTAATGGCAAGAATTTATTTTATCGTTTTTTTTGATTTTTATGGGGCTATTTATTTTTTTTATTCGAAATAGGCTAGCTACAAGAAAACTAATAAGATTCGTGGAATAAGTCTTAACAAAATTGTTTCTAAAAATTGAAAAAAAAATATTTTTATTTTGTTTTTTGATATTTTATTTTTTTTATCTTCGAAACTCGTAGCTACATAGAAATACAGTAACATTCCGTGGAGATCAGCGATAAGATAATTGTTCTAGAAATGGAAAAAAAATGTTTATGATAATTTTTTGTAGGAATAGTTTTACTTTTTTTTTTATCGATAAATATATAAACCTACAGAATTAACACATGAATAATTCCGCACTTATTTTTTTCACATTTATTTAAACAAATTCTCTTACGCTAGATTCCAAAAAGGTTATGTATTTTTTGTGATAATACGTAGTTTTACTTGGAGATAAACAAAATAGAATAACCAAGGATAAACAGGAAAACAATTTTTTTTTCTCATTTTAAGGAACAATATTTTTATATAATTGTTTACAAGAATGTTATTTAGTTTTTGCTTGTTAGCTATCGTAAGTTTTCGCGAGTATTCAGTTTATATGTTAACGTACTTGCTTTTCAACCTAATCGATGTATATATTAGTTGTTTGTTAGTTCGTTTGTTGTCTGACCGTTTCGTTCGTTGTTTGTTGAATATATTATAAGTCGAAATAGGTAGACCCCTGATCTAATTTATGCAAGTTCTGCCTATGTTAGGATATTTTTTATGGAATCTTATAAGTAATAGATGATTTTATCCGGAACCTAGAGAATTTTTTTGGGATTAAGTTCTGCTGTGTATTTTTTTTTAGATTTTCAATCCTTTGTTACATTCTTAATTTTTTGCTAAGCCAAATAATTTCTTTTTAATCAGTCAATGCCTGTGTCTCTCTTTGTTATCTTATCATACATTTACTTCTCAGATTCGTTTTTCTGGTTTTCTTTCTAATTTCAGCCTTGATAAGGAAGTCGCGAAGCTGATTTCGAAACATTCGCACTTTTAATTTCCATTTTGATTTTTCTTTTTTAATTACTTTCCTTAAACTGTTTTATATTTTTTCTTTTTAGTCGTTTTAATTTGCGATTTAAAAAATTAGTAATATAACTGGAGAACGAAGACGTGCAGAGTTCATTAAATTCTGATATATTATATATATACTATATATTATATATATTATATATATTATATATATTATATATATATCTATTATATATATATATTATATATATATAATATATTATATATATTTATAATATATATATAAGAAGAGAGAGAGGTGAGAGAGAGAGAGGAAGAAGAGAGAGAGAGAAGAAGAGAGAGAGAGGAGGAGAGAGGAGAGGAGAGAATGACCACCTTTTTAATCATTCTTGGGTCATTTTAACAATAATGCGTTGCTGTGTTTGCTTAAATAATATTTTATTTTTTTAAGAAATAAAAGCATTTATTCAATGTTAAAGCAACACTTTTGTGTAATTTGAAAGTTAAACGCCAAGTAAAATCGGGCTTAAAATCGCACTCAACAACTTTGTTCTCTTTAAAGAAAAGGTAATATCATTTTTGACTCAATGACTCATCATCATCTTATCTTTTTCTTTATAAATTGTTTATAATTTAATTAATATTTCTTGAAGTATCGCAATTGTTCCTTGATCTTAATAATTCTGATCCTAAATGCACACACACACACACACACACACACAACACACTCACACAAACACACACACGCACACACACACAACACCATTATATATATATAGTATTAAATATATAATATATATATATATATTTATTACATTATATAATATATATATATATATATATATATAAGTAATATGACTTTTTCAAATAAGATGAAGAACAGAGGACCAAAAGTCAGAGAGAGAAGAGAGAGAGAGAGAGAGAAAGGCGAGAACGAGACGAGAGAGAGCGAGAGAGAGAGAGAGAGAGAAGAGAGACGAGAGAGAGAAGCGAGAGGAGAAATGGGCACGTTTTTTTATTTTAAAAGCTTTTTTGTTTACGTTTTTTTTTTTGTTTTTTAAAACTTTATTTCCGGTGGAAATTTTATAAACGCAAAACGAAAGGAAAAAACGCATTCCAATCACTTTCAAACCTGCAATAAATGGAAAACGGTTTAGTGAGAAAAAAAGAGTTTATCCTTAACACTTCCATTTTGGAAAAAAAAGATTATTTTTAATCATCCGACTCTTGAAGAATATCTACAGATCTGGCAAAACCTTTTTTTAATAAAAAAAAGGTCATACATATTTAAAAAAAGCCAAAACGTAGACGGACAAGAGCTCGTGTGTAGTTCTCATAATAACTTATAGTACCTTACGTTTGTCATGGGCACGGCCTGGTGAACTAATCTCTATATAGCTTATACTTCTAATTTTTTTGTATAGTAATACAGTTTTATATCTACTATGCCATTACTACGCTGAATACCCTATATATATAATATATATATATATCTTATTATACTACTGTTTATATAATAAATACTATATGGGTAAGTTATTATGGCTATATTTACATATCATTCGTAGCTAGCGTATGTATCGAGACTTGCTGAACTTTCTCACGTAATTATAGATATTAGATAGTAAATTATAGCAATAAATTTATATATTTTGAGTGTATCTAAATCACTATAACTTATATATATAATTATAATATATCATACTAGAGCTCAGTGACCAAAGTATCTATAGTTATATTTTATACTGGTTGCCCTGTATCTATAGGCGCGTACGGAGGTGAGTGAGTCAGTAGTAACACTTTATACGTTTATTTATTCCACTATATATATATATATTTTCACTACTAGTGTTACTTTTATATATATTCGCTAACGGCTACTATAACGACTCACTACACCCTACTACAAATACAGAGTATATAGGAAATAAATACATCTGAACGTCCTGTGAAACGGACTTTGTGATGTAGTACAGTGAGAAAGGCTTGACGCCTAATTAAAAGATAATTACAATTAATTTAATAAGATAAAAGCAGGATAAAAAGAAAATTTTTTGAATATTAATAAAAGAAAAATAAAATTTCTGAATATTCGTTAAGAATACTTTTTGTTTTATCAGAACGATTACCTTTTCAACGATGACGTGTTTTAAATTAATACAAATACCACAATGTTTTATGTGTAGACCACCTTGCACTCGCAGCGGACCTGGTGGCCGGCGACCCGCCGTTTCGCTCTCAATCCACCTTCGTTCCCGCGGGCTACATCACCTATAACGAACATTGACTTTTGCATATATATATAATAATGATATATATATATTATAATACCTATTACACTTATATATATATATATATATTATATATCTGTATATATATATATATAGGCTATATACTACCTATATATTTAGCCAGATATTACGGGACTTTTTTATTTCACTACATTTATTTATTTATTAATTAGTGATTAATCCTATTACGCTAGAATAAATATTATAATATAACCTATTACGCTTTAGGAAACGTATCCTAACTATATATATCTTTGGTATACTCTGACCACTTCCTCATCACCGCGACGATCGCTATATATACCGTACTAGTTTTTATTATATATACTATCCGTTAGCCTATATTATATATATATAATAACATATATATAATCTATCTTATATATATATATAATATATATTCATATATCTATATTATTAATATATATATATATTATATATTTATGTATTTAAGTATCATATATATATATAATATATTATATAATATTATTATTATATATATTATATATATATAATATATATATAATACCGAATATATATATACTATATATATATAATATTACTATAATATATTAATATTATATATATATAGTTATATATATAATATATTATAATATAATATATATATATATAATAATATATATATATTATATATATATATATATATATATATATTATATTATATTATAATATATATATACCTAGTATATATACGAACCGGGGCCATAGTATATGATCCTTGTAAAAAATATATTTTTCCTATAAAATATATTTTAAATTTTCATTTTCGTGACCGATGTTTTCTTTATACATATTCTTGGAAGATTTACATTTATAAATTTTTTTTACCTAACACACATGATCTTATCTATATCCGACACCGTTCGTTATATATTTGGCTTATTCATGATATAATAACTACCACACTATATTCCTTATACTGACTTCAACCCCTCACCGCTATTTACATTCACCTAATCATTATTACATACCCCTCATTAAGTGGGCGTAGCCTTTAGTATTCTTATTATTTAGTTACTACCGCTATATACCTACTGTACCACTCTATATATAATACCTATTTTATATACTCCTCACCTTTAATATCTTTTAAGCTATATACTTTATATATATAGATACACATACTAATTACTCTGTGTTACTATTACCTTTATTTTATATATAAAACCCCCAACGACATTCTGAGTACGCATATTCCCATTCAGAGTCTTTATACTATTTCCCTACTATACTATTATACTATACTCTCTTATTTGGAATTTTTTTATCACCTTCCAACATAGCTTACTTCTTTTATACTTATATTTATCACTTCTTCATCTCACCTATCTTTTTTGAGCTAGATTTTTTTTTTCTCTCGCTAACCTGCTGCTCATAATTTATATATATATATATCATGGGCTGGGCATAAGACAAGGACCGATGCTAACATTGCCATCGCGTTTGGTTGAGAACCGAGAACTCATAAGTCCATAGCATTCTTCTACTGGCCATGCCCTTCATAATGTGTCGTTTATTGCTGGTTCAAATACTAGGGGTTATAAGCTCGTAGGCGGTGACCGAAGTTTAGCAGTTTTTTACAAAATTACGGACCAAAAGTAAGTGAGCAGTCAGACGCGTACTACATGAAGATCTTGCGCGCGTAGCGGCGTCGAGCTTATCGCTTTTCGTTTGAATTTCTCTGCTTGTTTCGTTTGAGGGAGAAGTGGAAAAATATTTAAAGGAAGTGTGTTCCAGACTTTACGAATGAAGTACATTAAAGATTTAGCATAGCGGTCAAGTGAGGTATGAGAGAGTTGGATGGAGAAAGAATGAGACTGTGTGGAAAGACGAGTCGCTCGTGCTCTCTTACAAGGAGGAGGTACTCTGATGTACTCGATAGAGTTCAGAATAGCCATTGTAATAGTGATAGTATATGGAGAGTGATGTTACAGTTCTAAGGCATGAAAGAGATTGGAGAAAGTTAGTGAGAGTAGGAGAGTTAACAAGTAAAAGAGCTCTAGAATTCACCTTATCAAAGAGATCTGTGTGTGTGTGTGTGGAACAATTTCAGATACTTGATGCGTACTCCATACAAAGGCGAATAGCGCCCCTATACAGAGCAAGCAACAATGGTGGTGGGAAAAGCTCCGAAATCATCTCGGAGCACCAAACCTCTTTGAAGCTTGTTTTGAAAGGTGAAGGTTCGAGTTGTGTGTTTTCGAAAAGATGCGTTTAAGATCATATCCAGTACTATTGAAAATAACCAAATTTTCTTTGCCCTCTTGTGATCTACGAGAAAGATCAGAGGTTAGCTGCTCCAATGCCACCATCTTGGCATGCGTTAATTACTGTTGGGTGATACAACTCCCAAATTTTAAGAAGTAATGAAGGGTAGAGTCATCGGTAGAGGAGTGGATAGGAGATGAAGTGATTAGAGAGATCTTTAATGGAATGTAGAAAAGGAGTTGGGAATACGATAGAACCTTGAGGAACACCACTGTTAATAGTTTTCAAGAAGGAACAGAGGCCGTCTGCAACAGCTGCTATTGAATGACCGTAAAGGAAATCAGGAAGAAGACCAAAGAAAGAATGGTAGATACCGTACGACAGAAGTCTAGAAATCAAAGTTTTGTGCCAGACTCTATTGACGGCATTTTACAGCAAAAGATTCTCCAAAATGGCGCATATCGGAGGGAAAAGAATCAGTGAGAAAAAAAAGATCACCAGAAGAGCCTTTATTATAAAAACCAAACCGTCGATCAGAGATTAGATTAAAAGAATTAAGATGTTTCCAAGTCTCCCTCTTGAGGATAGATTTAACGGAGGTTAAAGCAGTAGGACGATATTTGAAGAGTTGAGAGGGGTCCCCTTTTTTCGTTACAGGTTAAATATGCGCACGTGACCAGCAATAAGGAAAGGTCGAAGTAGGTAGACAGAGAATAAACAGTTTTAAAAAGGCAGGAAGCAAGTTCAGAAGGCCAAGTTTTAAGAATCACAGGAGAAATACAGTCAGGACCAACGCCTCATTAATGTTAAGTTCAAAGAGAGATGAAAAAACATATTTTGAATAAATTACGATGTTAGGTATAACCTAGTTGAAGGGTTTGAAGAAGGAAGAAAAGCTCAGGAATCGTCAAGAGTAAAATTAGAAGCAAAATTTAGGAGAAGAATTCAGTTTTATCTAAAGGCAAGATAGAAGTTGGACTATACTAGAGAAGGGAAAGAGGGAGAAAAAAAAATGAGGTGAGTTTTTTTTTTTTTTTTTTTTTTTTTTTTGACAAAATTAAAGAAAGAAAAGGTATGAGAAAGAGGTACCAGGTAAAAATAATTGCATTTATAATATATATATATAATATATATATATAATATATTATATATATATATATATACTAATTAAATATTATTATATATATATATATAGTACATATATATTATCATTATAATATATATATATATATATATTATTATTTTATTATATAATATATATATATATATTATTAATATTATATATATATATATATATATATTATTTAAGATATATATATTATTGATATATATATATATATATATTATATATAATATATATAATATATATATATATATATTAATAATTAATATATATTAATATTATAATTAATTATATATTATAATATTGTTTCGTTTGTACAATATACATTATTACTGCCATTGTTTTATTTTATTAGCCATTATCCATATATTTATACTTAATAAATAATTATTTTATTATATTTGCATATCACAATTATGAAGTTCTGAATGTTGAAAGATAGTTAATTGCCTATAGTCAGCATTCCAATGAGGAGAGAGCAAGATAAGTATCTTCTACGTTTATTTAAAATCGGTTCTGTTTTTTAATAAAAATTCATTTCGTCTATTTAAAAGTACTTAAAAATCATGGGTATGCCTAAACCTTATCTATTCATTATATGTATCATCTACCAATATATTAAAAATTTTTTTTATTATAAATATTGTTTTTAAGGTATCATTAAATTTAGGTTTGTATTGTAGTTATTTATTAAATTTTACAGACTTTTTTATGTGGAGGGGATGGTTGAAGAAGTAATCTATAAAGCAACTTATCTGAATGTTTTATCGTGAGTAAATATGTGCAAGGTATAAG
The DNA here is from genome assembly GCA_015478945.1 of Trachelipus rathkii. Taxonomy (NCBI): domain Eukaryota; kingdom Metazoa; phylum Arthropoda; class Malacostraca; order Isopoda; family Trachelipodidae; genus Trachelipus; species Trachelipus rathkii. The sequence continues at coordinate 66,863 of JABUQX010037534.1, read as the reverse complement.
TTGCGTTTCACTAACACATTTGGCAACGTTATGTTCTAGGAATATCAAATAACACATCTCACGATTATAATATTTTTAATAATATCGATTTTTTAAGAATATCTTGAGTTGACTCTACAATAATAATTGCCCGAATTGAGTTTAAAGTTGCGACACTTAGATAAAATAGCTTTTTTAATACTATACGTTTTTATACTTAATATTTTATATAATTGCGCCGAGTTTGGCGATTCCTTCTATTCAAGTTAATTTGATTTTTATACCAGCCTAATCGATTCAAGATAGGAGTTCAATTACATTGAGAATAAGAAAAAATATAATACAATTATTTAAAGAAATAAAATGAATTATAATTATAATAATAGCAGCTGTTGTTGCTAAAATGTAGCGTTTGTTGTTGATTAATACACGTTATATAAAGACATTATTGAAATAAATGCAAAGAAATATCTAGAATATTATATGTAATAATAATATATTAACAATTTATTGCTAATATTCATTTAACCGTCACTTGCAAGCAATTTGCCATATTTATTATGTTCAGGGAAATTTGTGCAATATCTTAAAATTGAAATAACCATATTCAAATAATATGTAAGATATCATATAATATAAACACAGTGAAGCAAAAAAATAATCCCTTCACATCTTCAGCGTCTAAGTTCACACAAACACCAGTATTAATTAATATTAAAAAATGTTAGTCACCGCTTTATTGGTTGACCTACTAGAGTTTATTCACTTATATACAAATAAGCTAGCTACCATGAGATTTCACATAACAAGCAAAGATGGATAGCTTGCCAACCACTAGATAAGTCGAAGCCTGCATGGAATGTTCAAATGCACAGATAAAAAATAATTTAAAATAAAATTCAATACTAGAGTCTCACCCTAAAAACCTATTTTATATCACAATATTTCTCGAATATGTATGATCTGATTGTTGATAGTTTTATTCTTTCTTAATGTTTTATAAATTCTTTGTTATACTAAGCTATATAAACTATTTATTATAGATTTAAGAGCATGTAGAGCTTAAATTTCCTTTTATAACTACAGAAATGAATAAAATAATAGAATGAGAATTCTAACAATACGTATTACTACTGTAAAGCTAAAAACATCATGACATCCTTGGATTAGCTCGACAATTGTGCCATAAACCCCAATGTCAGAAGTATTATTTATAATACATGACATGAGGATCTTCTTTGTTAATATGTCATTCAGTTATGATAAACTTTATACTTGCACTTCTGCTAAGTCAGCGTGATTTTATTTTTACATTAAGTACTTATAATTAGTTTCTTTAATATTCTGCAAATTATTCCACGTGTTTTCTGAGAGTTATCGTAAATATATCATAATTAAGATTATCTATAAATTTCACCCGAGTGTTTATTATTAATATATATTAATATTAATTTAATATATATAATTCATTATTATTTTTTTTTATTTTTCTAAAATTATATTTAATTGTATTATATATAAATATATTAATTAATTTAATATTAATAACGAAAACTAATTTCTTATTGATTTTATCTTAATTTATTTATTTTATTAACGTTAAAATCTAAATATCGCTTTTTTAATATATTTTTAAATAGTAATTATAATAATTTAAATTAATATAAATAATATATTAAATTAATAATAGTTAAAAATTAATTAATTAATTAATAATATAATAATAATAATAATTAATAATATAACTGTAGGAGTGAACTTATACTAGATAAGATAATAATACTAATTAATGGAATATGCAATCATAATTATAATAAATTAATATATAATATAAATTAAACTTACAATTAAACTGCATTATAAATAAATAATAATAATAAATATATAAATAATAATACTAATAATAATAATTAATAATAATACTAATAATAATAATAATAATAATAATAATATAATTATTAAATAAATTTAATTAATTAAATAAAAATTATTCATAATAATCAAAATAAAATAATACTTCAATAATTGTTTATATAAAGTCTTATTACTATAACTGATTAACTAAGAATTTAAGTAATAATTAAATAACAATTATTCAATTATAATTAATATATTAAAATATAAAATTAAATATATAAATACTAATAATAATAATTGATATATTAATTTTACAAAAATAAAAATGTAAATAATATGTAAGCAGTGAATAATAATAATATTACATAAATATAATAATTTATGGTAATAACTATTAAATATTTAATTTAATTATATAAACTAATTAAAATAATAATAGTTAATAGAATATATTAATAATATATTATTAAATTAATAATAATAATAATAATTTATAATATTAAATAAAAATTAATTATAGATATATATATATTAATTAAATTAACTACTAATAAACACTCAGATGATAACTCTTTAAAATATACTAATCAACATGTACCTTTATTAATTAATTTTGAGGAAATAATAAGTTTGAAGTATCTTAGAGTGTGTCTATATGGGATATGTGTTATATGTATAATAATAAAATCAATAATAATATATTGTAATAAATTTTAAAGATAATATATTAAATTTTTATGTAGATAATTTGTCATTATAAAGAATTTGACTATCTCAAAGACTTGAACAATTAAGATGAATAATAATATCCAAGAATAATTTTTAAAATATAATATATATATATTATAATAATATAAATTAAAGGATAAATACTAATACACTTAAATATTAAATAAATAATGTTAAAAGTATTAATTAAAATTCATATAGCACAACACCTTCACTGCCTCTTTCAAAACTTAACACAGCAAATATATGGTAAAAATTTATTTTCACTCTGCCATAAGTTAAAATAATCGTACATTGATAGATTAGATAGATAGATAGTTAGATATAATAAAGTTAAAATAAAGTATATAGATAGAATTAGAAATTATAATAAAAGATTAGATAATAAGATAGAATTAGATTAAAGATAAGTATATGAGAATGAGAGAATGAATTAAGATAATGAATGAATAAGAGATGAGAGAGAGAGTAGAGAAGAAGCTGGTAATAGAATAATGAAAAGTGAGAGAGAAGAGTAGAAAGAATAGAAGTAAGATGAAGATAAGTAAATAAGAGTAATTTCATTTCCTTCATTAATCATAATCGAATAATAATAATAATGAATAGATAATGAAATAATGAATAATATAATGGAATAAATAATAAATAATAATAATAATAATAATAATAATTAATAATAGAAGTAAATGAATAAGTAAAATAATGAGAAATAATTGCAAAGAATAATAAGACCAATAATAATGAAACGCATTATTTAAAATAATAAAATAAAATGAAAAAAAACAATAACCATTATAATATGAGAACAAAGAAATATAACATAAACCTGAGAAATTCATATAATAATTATTTATTATATCCATCATATGTGGCAGTACACACTATTATTCACTACTATAGGTGAATTCAATGAGATATGTTCTGGTATAACAGTCCGAGTGTCTCTGTATAAGCTCATTGCTATTTTCGTTCAACGGTAAGCAATGTTTTCGACGCTCTGGAATCTACTTTTCCTCTCATTATTCTCTGTTTTAGATATGTGATAAATCAACTCAAAGATAATAATTTTACCTATACGTGTACGTCATATTCCTTGCTATCTTTTTTTTCCATTATTTTAGGCATTCAGCCTCGTATATTTTATTTATGGTTTTAGAAATCTACCCAAAAATTGATAATATAATTAATTTATAATTATAATAATATTTGTTATTATAAATAGTGATTTTCCTTTAATTAATTTTTATTTATTTATATTAATTACTGGTTTATTCTTTTCCTATTCATTATATAAATATATTCTGATTAATTATTATATTACATATTATAATTTCTCTCCAATATTTTCGTTTTTTCTCTTTAAAAAAAATGTTAAAATTTTAATTATTAATAATGTTAATGGTAGGCTACATTACCCATTCCATGTCCGATATTTGGTTCATGTTAGGATCCTTGATTATTATTATATTATTATTATTTTATATTATCTTTTATTATATTATTCATAATATGATTATTTATATAAATTCAATAATTATGATTTTTTGTATCTATTATTTAATTACATAATTAATCTAAATTATTATTATTATTAATTTATTATTATATTTAATATTATTATTTATATTAATTATATTGATATTATATTTTTATTATTTTTTAATTATTATATTTTAAAGTTTAATTGTTTTGAAAAGTGTCACCTTCCGATCTCAATACTTTTAGTAATGTTAAATTGTAAATTTATTTCATAGCTTCAAAATTTATTGATCAATAAAATTTTTTTATTCTTTTAAAACTAGAAACTATTTATATATTATAGTGTTCCCTTTACATAAAACTATAATCATATACGGTCCAACACACTAACTCATACACACGACCGACAACACAACTACATACATAAATATTTAATGAGTTCACAGCGTCTGGTTAGCGTATATATTGATATATAGTATCTTTAATAACTTATTAATACTAAGTATAATAAACGGAATACATTTGCTGGTAAATAACTTGAAATTCTTATCCAGAAAGTAAAAAAAAAAAAAAAAAAAACTGAAAAAAAAATTCATATAGCTACAGCGAAAGAAACATTTTTTATGGATCCTGTGTAAATTATTTTACAAAGGAAAATGTAAAAAATAAAAAAATAAATAAGGGATAAAAATAATGTCTCTATATTAGTTAAAATGAGTTTTCAAAGCAAATCAGGTGCTTGTATAGTGTTTCTAATAAAATAAAGCTTTGTATATATTTAATTATCTTTTTTTTTAAACTAAAGAATAACCAAAAGGGTATATATATAATACACGCCTCACTCACGAATGTCACAGTGGAGATCGTGTATCTCTAGGCCTTCTCGGAGAGAACTCGGTAGGTGATAAGGATTCATTCCCTCCCGCTCCCGGTGAAATGATCTTCCGACCTCGCTCATTTGGTAATTTGGGTTATATCGAGGTGAGGGTCATCCTCCGCTCACCTCTTACTGTGGGGTTAAAATGAGGACATTACATCCCCCGCCTATCCGTTCCTGGGGCTCCCGTAGCTCTCCTCTCTTTGTTGTGGACGCCAATAACACAACCGTCATATTAAGAATATTGTATGTAATTTTTATATATAAATTTCCTTTCGTTTTGTGAAAATGAAAATTCGCTTATTACCTTCCAGAAGTAAATTTACAAAAAACATTTCTAATCCGAAAAGCTTCCATTGATTCCGAAGTCAGTACGAAACATAATTGTCGCTTTTTTCGTAGTGTGAGATAACTCTCTTCTTCGAATAAGTTTAGCTTGATAATTTTTTTATTGTGTAGTCATCTTGACTTTTCTCAGTTCTCTGAAATTTTTTTTTGGTTATCCATTTCCTTTTTGTCCTGACCTTTTATCTCTTTTTTTTGTGTCGTTAAATAAATTCTGTAGTTTCGAAATTCGTGGACCATCAAAGCTATTGCCGCATTCCCCGTTCGTAATTTACTCCTCCTCTTGGCCGAACCAGCATTGGCGATTTTTTATGTGCAGTCTTGGTCAGGTATATTTCAATGGGAAGAGTATCTTGAGTGAGATCTATTTCTCTGACCTCTTTTTGATGGAATTTTTTAATCTGACTGATGAGTATCTCAGCAGGACGGGTTTATATATATTCCATTTCGACTTATGCTAAAATTTTTGCTCGCGCAACATCTTAGCATAAGTACGAACATGAATTAAAAATTTTACAAAGTTATAATGGAGGGCTACATTACTTCCCGCGCTAGTTAAACACGCGAGTGAGCAAGAAACAAAATTATAAAGTATATTTATTTTAGAACAAAGCTATCAAATATTTAACACCTTCATTCATAAATTGTAATACATAGCCTGAGGTATCTTCGAACAGAACGTAGATTACCAGAACTATTTTAAAACATTTCAATGACCTAATTATAACAAGTAATAATAATAATAATTAGGTTAATAAATAAATTAATATAACAATAATAAATATATATGTTTGTACAAGTTAATATATAGAATACTTTTCCACATCAAGCATATTCTATTTAATTATATGTCAAAGACGTAATTAAAGTTAGACTAATTACAAAACATTTGATAAGTGCAATAAAAAATAGTTACATGAAATGTAAAGATAAAATTATCAAATTAAATGAGCATAACTGTAGTAATTACATCCGAATGAATAATCTAAACATTTATATATATACAAATTATAATTGAAAATAACATAAAATAATATAATCATTAAAATGTTATATATATTACAGAAAAAAAAATGGATTGCATAATAACTGGCAAGAAATGTTGGAGTATCAGTTGATTATAAACAAACTATACAAAACATTATTATAATGCATTAAAAAATACAAAATAAATAATTAATTTCAATTAATTAATTTAATTGATACTAAAGCATAATATATATTAATTATTAATCAGCAATGTTAAATTAGACCACATCTCGATATATATAAGACTATATTTGAACCGGTTGAAATTACAAGGAATAGATTACCAGTATAAGGGCGCGTTTCTAAAATGTATCCTATGATTATTCAAGCACACGTAAAAAGTTTAATATGTCAATAGTCTGTAGTTACGAGATGAAAACATGCTTGAATAAACATATGATAATGTTAAGAGACTCAAATTGCGCTTTAAATTATTATATGTGAATTCTATCTATTCGATAATATTATGGTAATTTCATACATAAAATTTGTAGATGCAATTTTGAGTAGATTGAAGAAATCACTCACTGTCGTCCTTAGAATTCTCGAATATTAGCGAAAAATCAAAATTACCGAATCTAATATGTAGAAGAGCAACCTAAAATATGATAAGAGTTGTATCTAGCGCATAATCAAACTATAACATGAGATCAACTCAATGATTAACTCCTCTATTAACTGGTAAAGGAATGTTATATACCATAGAATGAGTGAGTGTATGGTGAAGTTGCATTGAATAATGAGTGGCCTATTCTCTATTATAGAATATGGATTCTCTCGCAATACATTTAATAATTTTATTGCTCTCTTAAATCGGTTTCTCACGAGAACCATTTAGAATTCGCAAACACCGTTCAAAATTGAAATCGAGCGAAGTCGTAAGAGTTGAATGCCGAATCTCGAGGACCAAAATAATGAATTTCCTTGCTCCCTATAATACTCGCAAGACTGGTGAAATATGTGATGAATCTAGAAAATCAACATATCACTCCATAAAGGGAAGTTTGCTCGTACCTCTGCCCACCGTATATGAAATATAACCAGTCCCTACATATGACCTGTCTCCACGAAGATGCTGGAATAAAATGTATGTAAGGAGTCTCCTATAATCCCAAAATCTAGCATCTAATGATATAATTGAAGTCTCGCGTATCTATTAAATATGTCGATAATTGCTTGAGATCATCTATACTCGAGTGTTTTGATTGAGAATTTTTTAATATAGTATTATGTTTAGTTTTGTTCGTTATCTCTTCCATTTTTGTTGTTTGCTTATTCGAGAACGGTCAAAGTTGACCTTGAGAGTTAACTTGGGCGATTCTTCCTAGTCCCTGCTATTCAACGCTATAGTATTATTTAGGTACGACTTGCTAGTAATAAATGGCTGGCTTCTTTAAGAGAAAGCACCCTATATCACCCTATATAAGAAGATGATGATTTAAAAATCCATTTTTGAAATGCTTTTATTGAACATAAGTAAAGATGTAACAAAAACCCGTTCTGTTTGGATACTTTCGTCAGATTAAAAAAGTTTATCGAATAATAAGGAGAGTTTCAGCTAAACTGTAAAATTAATGATCTCAACCATACATCAAATAAATCTGCTATCCAAGACACATCGCTTCGCAAATCTTTATGAGAAACTCAGCTTTACACACGGCAAAACAAGAAGGCTAACCATTCAAGCCGAGGGCTGTGACTCCGAACACCTTTCCGATCAACACAACCTTTTTGCTAAAACGAAGAGGTCAGGCAAGGGTGGGGTAAACGCGCTGGAAAGTCCTAGCAAACACTCATAATTTGAACTAACCAGAAATGACCAAGCAGAAAATCATTCACCAAGAAAGGACTACTTATGTTAACCAATCTTCATAAACATAGTTCGAATAAAAGCCAAATCATCTCTAAAAATGGATTTCTTTAAATCCATATCACTCCTTACAAACATCACAATACATATAGCGTAGCCATTGCTCTATAAAAAAAGACTCAACCAAACTCAAGCCAAGAACTACCCACACACAATTATATATATATATAATTAATATATATTAATATATATATATTATAAGTATTATATTATATATTATATATATATATATAAATATATATATATAAATATATAATAATATATATATATATATATATTAATAATAATATTTTTTATATATATATATAATATATATTAATTTATTAATATTATATTATATATTATTATATATATATATATATATATTATAATAATATATATTAATATTTATATATAATATATTAATATATATATATAAGGTATAATTAATAATATAATTATATATATTATATATTCAGCATAACTCTATTTGACCCTAGGCTTGTACTATACTATTTTTTTAAAGATAGAATCAACGAACAGTTTTGTTGATTTGGATAATTATGGGAGTAAATTAAATTAATTAACAAATAATATTGAAATGTTAGGTAGAAGAAAAGGAAGCTAAGCGGAAGCGTGTGCAAGAATAATGGAGTTCGAGAGTTGATGGTTTAATATTAATAGCGAAGTGAGACCGGGTTGTGTTATATCTAATGGTTATTTCAACTTGTATTGGATGGGGTTATGAAAGAAGTATAGAGGTGGGGTGGCTGGAAATGGTGTTATTAGAATGTGAAGAATGGAAGAGAGTGGAGGTGCCCTACCTATTAGACGTTGGATGATTTGGTTTTGTGGACGAATCTAAGTTTTGAAGGATTGGTAGATGGATTTTGGCAGGGTGTGTAAAAGGAGGAGTTTGAAAGTAAACGTAGATAAGAATAAGGTATGTTGTGAAGTGAGGACAGTCTCGTGTGAGTACTGTTGGATAGTGATCAAACTGAACAAGTATTGAGTTTAAAATTTAGGATAGTATATATTGGATGAAAAGGAATGGATTGATGCAGAGTGTGTTGGAAAGTTGTGAATTGTGGAATGTGGCTGGTGCAATTATATTGGTGGATGTAAGTGACTAAGTTTGAGTGCGCTAGGGTCTTGCATGGGGTATGTTGTTACTGTGTTAATGTAGAAGTAGTGAACTATGTCTGGAAAAAGTGGATAGATCTAAAGATAAACAATGTGTTCAGATGGACAATCTTAAGGGAATATTAGGTGTACGAAGATATGATAAAATGAGGAATGAATGCATTACGGAGTTCTATAATGTGAAGAAAAGGGTAAAGAGTGAATAAATCAAAGTGCATTGAAGATGGTTTGGTCATGTAGAAAGGATGGATGAAATGGTTGGTTAAGTTGGAAATAGAGGGTGAGTGTTACTGGAAGATCAAACAGGCTGGGGACCGAAGAAAAAAGTGGAATGAGTCAGTAAAGGAATTGCAGAAAAAGAGAATGTGAGTTTGGCAGGGGCGAGAAGAAAGGTGCATATAATAGGAGTGAATGGGGTTTTGTGAGATGGTATGTTGTGTCCCACCTGGGCCCCAAGGGATGAACCCTAATTGACCGAGTACCATAGTGAGGGTCGCGTCGAGTCAGTGAAGCCTTAGTGCTTGGAATTTTGTTGCGACGAGTTTCACTTAATGGTATAAAGGGGACGGTAAGGCTGGGCTTTCTTTTCGATTTGCGTCATAATTTCTTCTACTACTTTTCTGTTTCCATGCTGTGATGCAACTTACCACATTATACTTGGGTAGGATGATATATTTATATATATTATAAAAATATAATATAATTATATATATATATATATAATATATATAATATATATTTTTATATATATATATTAATATAATATATATATATATATACTTATATATAATATATAATAATATATATATAATTAATATACTTAATATATATATTATATTATATATATATTATATATTATATATTTATATATAATATATTATATATATATATTATATTAAATAATATTCTATTATATATATATATATATTAATATATATATATATATAATAATATAATTAATATATATTATATTTATAAATATATATACTATATAATTATATATTATATATATATATATATATAACTATATTATTTTAATATTATATATTATTATTATGTAATATTTATATATAATATTACATATATATTATATATACTATATATTATATTATATATATAAATATATTATATATATATAATATATATTATATATATAATTATATATATATATATTATATATATATATTATATAAATATATATATATTATATATAATATATTATAATATATATCCACCTCCATTACCCAAGACTTGTGAGATTGAGATGTGCGCACATGCCCGAAACAGTTAAAAAAGTAGTATAATAGTAAATAGGTAATATGATTATTATTGAGACGTACAAGTTCACGAAAAAAATAAAATATATCTCCTTCCCGCTACTGTTATAACCGTTCCCTACTTATACATATCACCCTTAAAAAAGTAACTTCGTTCGCTAACGTATCTAAAGAACATTTACACGACAGGTTAACGCTACTACATGAGTTAAATTATATTTACTATGTATACTGTCATTGTATAGTAAAGTTCTAAATACCCTAATATATATTATATATTGATATGCCAGAGCCCAACATAAACAATCCATTAATATTACTACCACCGCCTACAAATTATCCCTTCAACTTACTCTATGTGTTACTAATCCACTTTAAATTATCTCATATTATTTTATATATTTAATTAATATTACCTCTCATTAGAGTATCACTATACCTCTTCCTATAAATCATCAACCTATATCATCAGCTCCACCTCTCCTCTCTCCCAAAGACTGGAATGGAATCCAAGGCTGCTTTAGCATGCACTGTGAGACAACAATGCTTCTACATCCACTTTCCCATTTCCTTGATTACCCATTAAGGTGTAGAGCTTCGTCGCCCTGTCATAGTCAGAAAAAATCAAAATTCACCCCAGGGCCGTTAACACTCGGACTACAAGAACCGAGTAATACCGCACTGTTGCATTCTAACATCCAATGTAATGATTCATCACGTCCTGTCCCAAATGCCTGTTTGCCACAAACGGTAAATCCTCAACAAAATTCGCCTTTCTTCTCTCGCCTCATCTCACACTAGTATCTTCCCTCTGCGTTTCCAACGTGCCTATACATTCAGCCCTGGACTTCTAATTTCACAACCAATTTTTGGTTCGGTCCCTTAAATACCCATCGACCTTCTAATATCACACTCGCCTAAAGATCTACCTATATTAATATAATTTGCTAACCACATTCCCCGGAACACTACTTATTATCGTTCCTTCCATATAGTGAGAGCAAACCATCTCTCCATATGCTTTCTTAATCAATATAATTATTTTCCTCAACTAACATAATTAAACTCCTTTCTCTCTGCCCACCATACTACAACTTTCATTAGAACCCGCATATTCATGTGTTTTTCTACCTAATTCAATCAACTCCAATCCCTCATTATCCTAACAAATCGACCACACTCTGGTACAACGATTAATTTTCCATGCGAAGAGCACAAATTGATACTTGAATCTATACCTTTTAAACCAGACCATAGTTATTACTTACTATACATTAACACCAAAGGTATTAACCACGCTTCCTACACTTCGTGTAAGACCCCTATAGTCGCCATCTCGATAAGGAATTTGTTCTCTTAACATCCACCAAGGATGTTAATTGCACTAGCCATCCTTCCTAGTCACATTCACAAAACTATTTCCTACTACAACTCTGCGCATCCCAAGTCCGTCCTACCCTTTCCTTTCTCCAACATATATCCTAATATTTAAACTCCATGATACTTGTTCCCAGTTTTTGTCATCAATTATCCCTACCATTAACTCACAACGATGGACGTCTCGCTCCAACCATAAACAACTCTTATCAATTATTACCCCTGCTACTGTCCTTACTTTCAAACCTACTCTTATTCACACAACCCTGCCAAATCCCTCTAATACCCATATCCATCTCATATTGGACTCAATTTTTTCACAGCAATCACCACATCGAAACTAAAGTGTGACCTAATCGGTTCATGTAGAATCTATTAATGATATCCTTGTCAACAGCCCTAGTCCTCGCGTGACATGTCTGCGCAATTTCATCCGCGTAGCTATCATTTCCGAGAACGCGAGCGCACTCGCTCTCGATTCTTAATATGCCTCTGATTCCGTGTATCTATCCAAGAAATTATTTGGCGTGAAATGTAACTACGGAAATTATGCACCTAAACACACTCCTGTATCACTCCTCTATCTAATACTTAAGAACGCATATGCGAGCCGTCAACTCATCGAGTTCAATTATCTCTGCTACTTAACAAAGACGCAACGAGCGTCAGTCCATATCCTGATCGTACTTTCAAATACCATTTCGCATTCTTCACAAAGCTTTGAACCATAATACCACCCGAGAGCCATTTTGTACCAGTCACTTGTACACTTGGCCACCCGTCAAGCTAATTCCTACTATAAATCCTGCGCTTTATAGACTCCAGTGTCAAATCTGAGGGTCAACATACTCCTATTAATACAGTTTATTGTTATCTCATATCTTTCTACTTCCTCATTAAATCTCGCTGCAATCATTGATATTTACACCACTGTAATAATGATTTGTATTTGAATGACGGACCGACTTCTATTTTCCTTTCTTACGAGTCTCATATAAACGCAGCTTTTCTTCTTCTCTAAGGTTCCCCATGCATTAGTTCCTCTTCGCTACACTTCAGTACTGCCTCTCTTTTTCAATAATGTGGATACTCTACACCCACTAATGCAAAATATATAACAATTCCTTTAATTATTTCACCTTCACATCGCTTGACTGAGAACTAACAACATCATAAAACTAATTTCTCTCCCTGTAATCTTCATTTACACCAAATCATTCTCCACCCTTCAGTTTACCTTCTAGAATTGTGATACTTCTTATCTGTCCCCTATCTCTTCCGCATCCTCTATAATATCGAAGTGGATATCTGGAATTGGACTGTTCTCGTGTGTCGGGGAATCTCTTTTGATTGCTGGAGGAACTTATCTCATTTCATATAACAGACTTTGCATATATCACAACTTATAATAAATCTTCACCTCCTACATAAGCATCACTCCTCCCCATCCGTTTCTAATGATCCCATTCTTTCCTACCTATTCCGAACACTGTTCATTTCGTTCCATATTTTCGGCAGAAATTTAATCAATTCCAATCCAATCTTTCGTGCACTTTCTTAAAATAACACCACTATGTATACCTTTTGCATTAATAATATCATGACATCTCATCACCGCAAGAGATTACCTTATGAGTCTCCGTGCCTCTCAAAGAAATGGGAAGTTTTTGCTTACCAATAGAAATGCCCGAGAATTATCCCATTTATATCAACCATTTTCTTACCCAAGCTTTAAACTATCTCACCTCCCTTCATTATCATGACGCCTCATCGAACTATTATTGCAATGGCTTTTCAGAACTAGTGTTTCAATCCACACTCTTCCATCTACACTATTCATTTTCTCTCTCAATGGTTACTGTACAAACCCACACGGCTAATTTGCTATGAATCAGAGTTTCGAGTATACTAACGCGAAATTCCCGCGTCTTTATTATTCTAACACTTTCCTTGATAGTTTTTCTGCGACTCGACTACCTGTACTCACATAAGTGAAGACCTCCTTTTAGTCTTGTGTTCAATTCGCATTGCGAGTCTCTCTATTCCATAACTTTCATAAATAACAGTTTTACACCAGTCGAAGTGTTGCTGACGCATCCTAAGGCTGTCTAATGCATCCTTCGAGTTAACCTTCCTAATCAATCCTCTTCTAACGCTAACGCCCTGTAAGCCTCATATAAGCCAGAAGCGATCTGCCGTCTTCTGTGGAGACACCAACAATCTGTAAGTTCATTTGTGTTGGCTATTTATGTGACATAACTCAACCTCCTTCTTAGGTCCTCGCCATTACCTTGTTAAGTGACCTCTAGCCTGTCTTCACTCTCCCTGCTCACCTTCACTCATTCATTGAATGAAATACTATCTCTTCTATCTTCCTGCTCTTCCTGTGTAGCCATGAGTTCGCACCTTTAACTCCTTCTGTCTACCTTACATGCACATCATCCTTGCTCCTTCATTTGTGCTTCTCAGATTTGCTCAGTTTCAACATGTTTCATACCACTGTTTATGTGCTGAATTATTGTAGCACAGTGCGTCGTTACAATGCACATACCTATCATCCTCCCTATTACCCTCTTTAAGATTAACTATTCAGTCTGTCCTCATCGTCTTAATTTCTAGCACCTAGCGTTCTTTCTTTATCACCTGCTCTCTAACCTAGTTCCAAAAGACAAACCCAATATATTTTTTTTAACTCCATTTGTTCCAAAATTGTATTAACTTAATCTTGATAAATATAATAAACAACACTCTATCCCCCCGCGGTTGTCAAAACACCATTTCCACCCTGTCTCAACCAGGTATACACATACCATATCACTTTTTTACTTCTACATAAGGTGATATCCAATCCCTACAACCAAATTATCACTACTATACTTCATGTAATTCAACTCCTCATGTCAAATTATACTTCTAACCTATTATTAACAATACCTAGCAACCCCTTCTCACACCAAAACTCCTTATACTCATACTATATCTTATACTAATGATAATATATCAATCCCACACTTAAATAACTAACCCATATAAATGATAATTCACTCACGTACAATTAACAATAAGTATAGTACAGCCATTATGCCCTATATGATATATCTAATTATATATTTAATATCTTTTTATAAACCTTCCATGCAACCATCGTCTTACTACTGCCACTTACTATCTACCAAACTACTAATATAAAATAAAAATATATTGAGTAGTATAATGACTCATAGGAGATATAAAACATCTCCTAACTCACTTACTCTCTGACAATAATTGAATAAGTTAATCTGCACCTCCAGCCTCTATTGATATCTATCATATCATTCCTAAACTACACTATTTTTCTGCACCCTATCATATCTTAGGTTCTTTCATACTAACTATATTCATATATATATATACAATGAAATAACTCACAATCAAACACACTACCTGTCTCATCCGGCTATTAAATATTACTCACAATCTCAAACTATTATCAAACTACCATTACTTATCTATATACTCCACTAAACACTGCGACTTAATCGTTGCCTTCTCATACTCGTCATAATGAATCTGTACTAAAAATGGATATTGTTCTCACTTTACTCCAGTATGTAATTCTCAACATTAATACATCTGCATAGATCTTTACCATATAATCCTATCAACTCACTGAATTGCGTATATATAAATGAAGAATGATTTGATTGCTTTTGCTCCTTATCTTAATATTTTTCTTTTTCTTCAGCTGTTCAAAAAATGTTAAAAATTTAAAAGAAAACTCATAATTCACATTATATATGATGATTCTCTAACTCCTCAGTCATAATCATAGCACTTTGTTATTGCTCCACAATGTGTTAGACAATGTCATTCCATCTTTCTCCTCTAAAATGTTCTCTTTAACGCGATCGGGACAAGCATCGTTTAGTCCTACTAGTGTACCTAATACTCCTAGATACTAGTTTACAAAATTCAATATGGTTTCGCATGAGCGTTTCGTTCTGTCAGTAAGTCTCTCTGAAATGTGATCACTTGATTACAACATATGCGTGCATAGCATTGTTTGATGATTATACAGACTAAAATCAGCATTTAAGAAAAACCATTAAACATATATTACTAATTATATCAATAACTTCATAATTTTTCAAAATGGCAGAGACCAACCAACTCTCCCAATTCAGACTCAAATTCTTTTGGACCTCTATATACATGTCTGAAAATAAAATTATTTTCCACACTCTGCAATATTGTACAAATTTCCTTTTATTGTGCTCCTGCTACACGATATTGTTTCATTTCTTCTCTTTGATGACACCATCTTTATTCATTTTTCTCTCTTTCTTTTATTCTTATTTTCTTTTTTTTTTGTTTTTTTTATGTCTCTCCCCATAATATAAACCTTCAATAGTTAGATGGTACACTAATCTCGTAAACTGCAATTAAAGTATATGTCTTTCATACATTTTCTCTTAATATTAACATCGGTGCACAAAATTTGTGCAGTGAGCTTTTTATGTCTCCATGTGTGGTATTTCATGCACACTAACATACAATCCTCTACTTTTGCTAAAGCCCCTTATTCTATTATTACTAATATCCAAAAGAACACATCAATAGCACCATCATCTAATCTTTCCTTCTCTAGAGATTCTTATTTATTATTATCTAATTTCTTAATTCATTTGGACGTGCATATATATATTATATTTATATTTAATTATTATATTATACATTATTATTAATATACTATATATTTATTTATTAATTATTATATTAATTACCATTATTTTCAATTATATTAATATTATTATTTAATTTAATATTATATATTAATTTATTATATTTATATTATTATATATTAATTATATTATTCATTATTATTTATATTAATTTATTACTATATTATTTATTATAATTATCGATTTCCATTAGAATTTAGAAATGACGAAGAAGAACAAGGGGGGGGATCCTTATTGAACAACTAAGGTCCAAAATCTAATAAGAGAGTGCTAAATTAGAGTTTAACGAGGAGCAGAAATCAAGAGACCCGGCCTGTGGCACCTATAGTAACAACCAGCACGGAGAACTTAACAATGCAGGCAGAGACAACAATTATGAAGACAAATATATATAAGATCTAATACAAATAATAATGAGCAGGGAAAATTTTCCGAATACATTCATGGGTTTGTAGAGCTCTACCTCTTTAAAGTACAAGCAATCAGCTACTTATTATAAGTAATACTGAATTACTAAATATGCCGTATCATTAATCCCCACCGAGGATAAACTAAGGATACCATTTTGGGTAATGATAGTTCTCATGAATTATTTTCTTTTAAAACCTGGAATAAGCGGATAGTTTACCGTTAAAATGAATGTCTCTATTCATTGTCCAAAGAGCTTCGCTATTTAATATTATAAATGATCCTGCAAGAGAGTTGCACAGGAACATTAAAGTTAATGTTAGGCCAGCGAGTGGCTATAGCGATTTGCATTAAAAAAAAAATAAAAAAAAAGTAAACGTATAAAAAAAATATTGTGAATATTCAAGGGCTATGTATAACCCATTTGTAGGCAATAGTCTCCAAATCTCATCAATTTATTTATCACTATCTGATTCCATGACTAGGCACACATTTACCTCGCTAACATACATATATACGTATACCTACGCCTAACCCGCATTGTGCCACGCATCGTGACCCGCAGTGCCGTAATAGCTAAATATATATTATATTATTAATTAATATATATATTATATTATTAATATTTATATATTATTAATATTATTTATATATACTATATATTATTATACTCACATATATATATATTATATATATATATATTATATATATATATTAAGAACAAATTACTATAAAAATAATTTTTTAATATATTTATGATGTAAATTTATGTTACCCACATATAAAATACAAACTTATTTTTTTATTTTTACATATCGATTGATGTTATCGAACATCAATTCTGAGTCACTCAAATTAATGTAATAAATAGACTCTTCTGTAATAACCTCTTAGATGGAAATAGACTATCATAAAAATTCAAATTGATTCTATACCTAGACAAAATTACTTCAACTATCTCTTAGCGATTATCTCCCTCAAATAACACAGCGAATTGAAAATACCATTATAAATTTTTTAATACATTTAGCTTCTTAAGTGTAGTAGGAAAGATATATAATTATTTTATTTATTATTCTCTCTTTATTTATTTTTTCCAAAGGTATCGGACCATTTGAGCATGTGTCATTTCTCTCAACATCTCTGTAACGATATCAGGATTAAAAGCGAGCAAAAAGCCTATAAAGAATTAATAATTTAGCAATTGTAGATGACGTGTCAAACATATTTAGATAACAATAATACTGAGTGAGATAAACGTCTAATGCCTTGACTCCATACTAGGATTTGGTCTCTCTCTCTTAGCTCTCTCTCTTCTCTCTCTCTCTCTCTCCTCTCTCTCTCTACTGCCATATATAATAATATAATTAATTAATTATATATATATAATATATTATATATATATAATAATATTATTAAATAATATATATATATTACTATATAATAATAGTATATATTAAATATAATATATAAATAGATTATATAATAAGTATCTTAATATATTATATATTATATATATATGATATATATATATTAATAATATTATAATATATTAATTTCACTAGGTGATAATTATTTTTATATGCATATATTTCACTATGTATTATTATCTCTAGCAACCAAAATAAAAATAAACACCTAGCTCTCCCCGTTAAAATAATTGCGAATAAAACTGACTAAAGTTGTTCTATGACTCTTCTAATTATAATCAAAGTAAGGAAACCGTATATAATACATAGAACAACCAGGACGCTCAAAATCTGCAACTCCTGAGAACAGTAATTTTGACCAGTTCAATAGTGTGTAATAATGTGCAAGAAATATTTCTCCAAGTAAAGGGTCTATGAAGATGATAAGTTAGCCATATTAAAAGTGTCGCAAATACTATTAATTAAAAAAGATCAGCTAATATTAGAGAAAACGATTTTGAAAACTATCACCTTCTATTTTAATAATTGCTAATTATTTTTTCTCTATAATTTTATAAATCAACAACTAAATATCACATAATAATTTGTGCCTCCTTTATTTTACTGTTTTGAGCCGACCCAATCTACGAGCACAGAGGCACTCCACAACTATTTTTCACTTTTAATTGATTATAATATATGAAATAATAAAAGAATTATACAATAAATTTCCATATTATATACATCATTTTTATAATTTATGCCTAAGTTTGCTTCCTATTTTTATATTCATAGCAACTTGTGAGGTAGTTATTTCTACATAAAATTATAAAGTATATCAAATTATTTAACCAGACGTTGTAATATTTGTTCAATTGCCACCAATGTCTTCTATTTACTTGTATTTAGAGAGTCAGAGACACTAAAGTCAGTTTTATTCGCATTTTACGGGTGGAGAGCTTGTGTTTATTTTTTTTGTGCCAGAAATAACATTTTGATTTGATTTGATTAATAATAATATATAATTGAAAATAATTAATTACTAGTAATATATATATATAAATATAATATATATATAATATATTAATTAATATATATAATATTAATATTATATATAATATATATTATATAAATAGAAAAATAATACTATAATATATATAATATACTATATAATAATATATATAATAAATAGTTACTTAATAATTAAAGTTAAAAACAAATATATATTGGAAAAGAATATAGTAGATAAAAAATATTTTTAATAAAGGTAAGGGGTTTATAATTTATATTGCGTCAGTATATAAATATTACATATGAAAGAGAAGAGAGAAGAAGAGAAGAATGTATTGCGATGGATTCCCGCAGAAGCAGAGTAGATGAGATAGGAGAACCAGAGATCCTAGATGAAGCTCGACCGCGACACGAGAGGTGACGCGAGTTAGTTTCGTATTGTGTTGTTGTAAACTGAAACATCGTACCTCACACCTGTAACTGTTCCTATCTCAGGTGTTAGGCTTTGCTCTTATCGAAAAGAGCGAGTATCGAAAATGCATACCTGCAGAACATATTCTAATATAAAAGACAATCTTGGATGTGACTTTTATAATGTACCATTTAACCATACATGAGATATATACACATTAAATAGTTAAAACAAAAAGAAGTATTTACTTCGCCGTTAATATCAAAGCTCGTGTGAATAGAGGATCAGGTGTAACATCCTATTTTTTCTAAAACAATATACTTGTTTTTATAATATTTCTCATATTAATAGTGAGAGTTATCAATTAAGGTCTTTTTAATTGACATCAGAATGTTTAGTCCGTATGCAATCTCAAATCGAATATGAATAACTAATAATTAATTTAATTATTATATCTAACAACTAATTATAAATTTTATATTATTAATATATAGATTATTATAAATTTCATTATATATACATATTAAATATTAATTTTAATTAAGTAGATATATAGATGATTATATATATAATTAAAATAGTAATTTATTTTATCATATATGAATTATCATAATATATTATATATATAATATATATATAATAATATATTTAACTAAATATATATATAATTATAAAATACCAAATATATATATATTAATATTATATAATACTATTTTAAATTAATATATATTTATTCATATTATATATATTAATTATTACTTAATCAGTACCCTCTCCAATAGCAGTTTTAACCACGAATGCCTAGCCACCGATTAATATAATATTACATTAATAATATATAATATAAATATATATATATAATATATTATTATATTACTATATTTATTTAATTTTAAATTTTAAAAATGGTTATTTTCATAATATATATAATATATATTTAATTAAAGTTGCGTCTTCATATGATTTATAAAATATCATAACTGAGTAACACAACCTATATAAGATAGTAGTATAAATCCGTTCTCATTTATTTTAATTTATAATTTATGTTGATTCTAGTGTCTGTTGTGTCGTGCCGGTGCTCCTCTGCGACCAATCTAGTTATGGGGACCGCCACAACCCATTTGGTATTCCTTGGGCGCCACCCTTCACTCCCCCTGCGTTAATATTGCTAATCGTTTTGCCCACTTAGTGCGAAAGCGAAATCGTGTATGTAGTCATACCTACTCTACCTACTTGTGACAAATATGATGCTTTTAAAGAGTGACTTCGAGCGCTAGTAATTAAAGTAGGGGTACATAGAAGGTATAGTGTAGACGTATAGATCCCCCTTTACAACCGTCGTCCATCCCTATAGAAGGCCGGATAGAGATTTCCGACATCTTGATATATTTCTATTAGCTGGTTTCTTATACTCAAATTAGTAGAATGATGTTCCTAGTTATTGTTTTATATAAATATTTACATTATTAAATAAATAAATATACTGGTAATTTTATATATATATATATAATTATAATATATATAAATATAGCTAAAAAGTGATCAGGATTGAAGAATAAGCAAAGTCAATTATCTTAGATATAGGAATATACATGATAGTGAAGTTGTTGACTTTCCTGATATAATCTAATTATTGAAAATAGTGAGGTGTGATCAAAGATGAGTAGTGGTAATGGTAAAACCCATATTCTCCCGATCAACAACCTCTGCCATATAATGTTGGCATACTAAAGATATGAAGAAATAGTAGATAGTAATTGTATGTGTCTGTAGTATTTCCCGTAGGTTTACAAGAAAATAATATACGGAAAAGTTTAAATTTTAGGTTAGAATAGGTTAAGTAAGTAAAGGGAAGATGGATATGTATGAGATATTAGGGTGAGAAGTATTGTGAACGAATTGATAAATCTGCACTATATACAATGTACGACGTAAAAATATGCGTGCGTAGTATCAAGAGAAGTGCGGCAAGCATGGTCTAGATGATATTGTGATATTCTTATCTGTGGAGTTCTGTGTGTCTACCGAACGTAGAACAAAAGCGTTACTGTGATCATTGTAAATGGGCCGCCACAATAGTTCTTAGCCCGGGTGTATTAAGAAAGATATGTGTTGAGTGCTATGAGCCACTAATATATCCTCTGCTAGATTATGTATGAGTGTGGTTTAGCGAGGGGATGATAAGGCCCCAAAGAATTATGAGTAGGGATAGATATATGTTGTATTTTTCGAATGTTGTCCCATGGGATGATGTATTAGCGCTTTTGAGTATTTTTGGTCCATAGTTTAAGAGTAGTAAACTCACCGAGGTGTGAATTATGAATATTTGAGTGGTGAAGAACCAAGGTGAATTAGTAGGGGTAGGTGGGTAAAAATGGTAGGTAATCACCAAAGTTTATTAAGAATGATTAAAAACACCCAGAATGATTGCTATAGAGTGAGCAGCGATTGACGAAGAAGTTAGAAAGTTGGGTGTATTAGGAGCCCAATTCATAAGTTTTTGTATATTTGTGAAACATTGACCTTTAGATTTAGTGTATTCAAAATTACAGGAATTAATTTTAGATCATTTGGTTTGAATTTTAAGATAGAAAGAAGGTTAGTTGTTTGGTAGGAGTAACAGATTTCATTAAATATAGAATGACATAAAACATGGTTTTATTTGTGATCAAATAAATATTTAAGCTTTTAGTTACTTGAGCAAATGTGTGAAGTGAGATATATGAATTTTGATATTATTGATTAAATGCAGGTGAAGTGTTGACCATGGAATGTGTTGTATTTCTATGGTAATTTCAAGGTGTTTGCAGTCTATTTAGAGGTTAAGAAAAATACTAAGTGTAACGGAAATATAGGGAGTGAAGTGGACCAAGAGAAGAAAGGTGTCTTTCTGGCGGCTATTTACTATGTATATTTTAATAAAATAAGATGATAAAAATACCGTAATATGTAGACTTTATTTCCCATTAATATATATGTATCAGAAATCTTTTATCCATTCTTGTATTCTTACTTACAAAGGCAGAATAAATCCCACAATTCCAAGAGAGTGCCCATGATTAAAAGGGCTGAAATCAAGCCCACAATCAAAATGTAGGCCACAATTAGAACCTACAAATTTAATAAGCTATTATATTCATGATGTAAATTACAAGATAATAATATAGATACGGTAATATAAATAATAAATAAAGAATAAAAATAAAAGACGATGATAATAAAGATAATAATACGTACAAAAGAAAGATATTATTTTCATTTTAGGTTTTTAAGTTTGGTCAAGATTTTCTTTTCTATGTTGGGTCACAACTTAGTTTCTATAATAAATACACAGTAATAAGATAGAACATTTGTGTACTGCTAGGCAACTCAGGATTGCATTCCCTGTACAACCAGTACTTAGTCATTTATATTTCATATTTGGTTGTGCCCAAGTATATTTATTTTATAAATTAAAATAGTATCTTTAAGGAATAATAAATGCAAATATAATATTAATAACTTTTTACGTTTGTGTTTATTCAAAAAATATTCCATTTCCATTTTCCAGTAAGTATTAACAAAGTTTAGCTACTAACTTTTATGTTTTAACATGATTACAATTTACAAGAAGATTGTGTTTCTCGCTACAATATAAAGAATAAAAGTATGAAAGAGAGACCTCAATTAATCATGAAAAGATAAAATAAAAAAAATATACTCAAACAGTATAATATATACTCCTTTAAGATGAAGATAGATATCATTCAATACTCAAATTCAAAAATTTTACAAATTGTGATGCAAAAACATTAAGCTTTCACTAGTATCTGGCGAGAGCCTGTTCCTTTTTGGGGTGTTTACATTCTTACCTACACTATAAATACTCTCGCTCTCGACATGGAGGAGGTGCTGATAATTATTGTCTGCAAGCACTGATAATAATGAAAACCATGGCCCATTTTCATGCCACATGAAAAGTTCTCTTCACTGTAGGCAGCATCTCATGTTTTAGTGAGCCTCATCTCCTCTTTCATAGATTGCAAATTTGAATTATCTTTGCTCCTTGATGACGGTCTCTTTAGTTTTTACGATGTGTGATTCCTTTTGAAGGTGAATGAGGTGCAACGCCATTGCGTAGACTTGTCCAAGTCTTTGGCTCCTTATCTTCAGCAGGGAAGCTGAAAAGCCACCATCGTCACTATAATTGCTGTTGGCAGGGGTTGCAGATAAGGTCTACTTCTGTGAATCTTTTTTTTTTTTTTGCTCAGCGAGCTTGCTCCACGATTGGTTACTGGCTTACGTCCATTTCAGGAAATTAGTTTCACCGTCAGGATGCCATTCTTGTTGGGAGGTTTCAGCTAGCTTGGAATTCCTTATTAGAACCTTTTATTTAATTTTTTTTTTTTTACAGTTGTCAGCTCTGGGCAGATCATATTCAAGGAGGGTGTGGGCGCATCAAAAATTCATCTATGAGTGCAGATGAGCACAGAGCCTTGGGCTTTTAAGTGAGGGGAGATTAAATTGAGTGAAAACACAGATGATGGAAGAGAATTCCACAGAACTAAAGGTGGCAGAAAAGAAAGAAGCACCGCAGCAGAACTTTTCTGGAATACAATTTATCAACACAAAACTCAATATAAGGAGACATCCCTTGTGCTACACCATACGTAAAGTGGTGCTGCATGAGTGGAAAGTTTCCTCGAGCACTTGCCACTACAGTACACCTGAAAGGGATAAAAGTACCAACATCATGACCCTAAAATTCTATCAGGTCTTGAGAATAGAATCTGAAAGATTAGGACGAGAGGCAATTTTCTAGAAGTAAAAGAGGAGCAGAATTGAAATGAGTTGAAGAATGAAGGGTTCAGAGCCATCAGCATATGAGTGGATAGAGTTAGATGTAAAGGTGAGAAGATCATTAATGAAAGCAGGGATAAGTAAGGAGATAAAGGCAGACCCTGAGTAACACCACTATTGTGAAGAAGAAGAAAAGGAAAGTGGCCCATCAACCTTGGCGCGACATTGGGCGTTTGAAGAAAGCTAGACATAGTAAGCAAGGAGAAAACCCAAAGGAGGGAGCTTGGAGAGCAGTGATCGTGCCATACCCGGTCAAATGATTTGGATATGTCAAGCGCCACACACAAGTCTTCCAGTAGCAATTCTAGAAGCTAGGAAAACCATAAATCATTATAGGAAAGTATATCGCCAGTAGACCTCGAGCGCCTAAAGCCGTACTGGCAATCGGAAAGAAGGGAAAGAGATTCCAGATGATCTAAGAAGTGAGAGTTGAGAAGGGTTTCAAAGATCTTAGAAAGAATACAAGTTAGAGCTATAGGGCGACAGTTAGAAAGATCAGAGCAGCATCCTTTTTTCGGAATAGGTTGGACATATGCGCGATTCCAACACAGAAGGAAGTGCTAGTATTGAGGCGCAGAATATGGTTGAGCGAGGTGCGGGGTGTACGAGGCACGCTTCTCAAAACTGCGCGGGAGATGCCATCCGAGTCATCCGCCTTCCTAACGTTCGTAGATTTCAGGAGCCAATGCACCCGATCAAATGAAATTACAGATAAAGGCATAGGACACCTGAGAGGAGAAGGAGGAGGAAGAGGAATGCCAGAATCGTCTAGGGTTGAGTTAGAGGAAAATAGGAGGCCAAGAGATGATTGGCCTTTTCAGTTGGAGTATTAGCAACAGAATCATCAGAAGCGAATAAGAGGAGAGAGAAAGATAGTTTACAAGTTGTTAAGAGATGTTTTGCAGAGGCCAGAGATTTGTCAGTAGGAGAACCAAGGAGGTCAGCGCACTTTTGTTTAATGAAAGTCCGCTTTGGTCGTCGTCGAAGAGTATCCTGCAACGATTTCTAGCTGAATGAAGATTACGAGGGTGATAGGAGAATGAGAATTTTCACGATACTGCACTGTCTCTAGCCTGTAGATAGCCAGAGGGCAAACCGTCCGAGAGAGACCATGGATTTTGAGGAGAAAAAGATTTAGTTGAAGAAGGAATGAACCTGCTCATCCCATCAGCAATTACAGTTCCCAATTTATCCACCCAGAAGCTGAGCGTCTTCAAGTCAAAGCAGTCACTCAATTATTATAGTTATAGAAAAGGGCGCAATGCTCCCCAGTGGCTATCAAAGTGCCAGAAAAACCATAAGAGCAGGATGGAGATGTTGGAGTGAAAGTTAAGAGATATTAGGTTGTGGTCAGATTTACCGACAGGAAGCGAAGGTGGTGTATTTAAGAGAGAAGGACAGTGGTGAAACATAGGTCCAAATGTGTTCAAGAATCCTGTTGGGACCGATCGGAAATGTAATAGGTTCTTTAATTAGTTGCTCCAGATCGTTGAGAATACTGAATGATTGGCTTCCTCCCCATCTAAATCAGTATCAGAGGAACCCAACAATTCAGTGTTGTGTTACATTGAAATCCCCTAAATAGAGAGGCCTCAGTATTTGGATGAGAAGATGTAACAGTCTCGTGAAAGTAGTAAGGTAATCAAAAAGGCATGAAAATCAGTTCGTTAGGTGAACAGTAGCAGAAGAACAAGATTATTGTAGTAAGAAGGAAGAAAGATTTTAAGCCACAAAACATCGAAGTTAGGAGATTCGAAGAGATTCTCTAGGCGTGTTATAGGAGTGTTTATATTTACATATGCTTCTCCACCCTTCAGACGGAAATTATAAAATAAGTTAGTTGGATATATTAAACAAGTTGAAGGATGAATTCTTAGCCATTTGGCTCTCAGACAAGAGCATAAAAATTAGGGTTAAGTTAGGGGAACAGGCATTCCATGGATTGCAGAGTTAAGTGCAAAGCCATTGATGTTGAGTAAAAGTCAAAAGAAAGCCACGCCTGTGCAAATCTGCTATCGCACACGCACACGCACAGATACACTCACACAGAATCACACACACAGAATCACACACACACAAACACACACACACACACACACACACACACACACACGCACACGCACGCGCAAATAGACATAAACCAACCTAAATTTAAAACCTGAAATTTTAAAACGGTAAAACCCTATTTACAGTAAATATATAAAATATGAATAATCCAGAAAGTTTAAAAACACTCTCACACTCACACACACTCACGAAATTGCGTACAAAAAAAAAAAATGTTTTTGATCAACTAAAAAAAGTAGAAGATAAATCTGTATAAATTCTAATAATGGCTACCCAAGTAGGTAAATGTTACGCTAAAGCTAAGTTGGAGGCTTCAAAAATCTAAATTAAAAGGAAATGGGGAAAAGAAACATAACCTAGTACTAGCTATCTATATCGAACTAGATTTGTTATTGAATCTAAAAGTTTCTTATAATTTTTCATGCAAAGAGTAGTAATGGCTAAGTATCGGCCATATTAACCAATACCGATACCCGCAAAAATGGCCGATACTACTGATACCGATACTATCGGTACATCCCTAATATTTATCTAGGTAAATAAATAGCTAAATAAATACCTTTGATATAATAAATCCTCTGCTAAGGGTTTCTGCCAGAGGAGCTGGGCAAAACAGGAGCTGTGCTTGAATCTATTAAAAGAACAGCTATGAGATATCTATACTTTAATACTTTTATATAAATACGTCATATCAAAGTATGCAGATTTAATAATAGGATGACTATTTCAAAAAGACTCACTGCAAAGATAATCCTATGTGCTTGTGGGTGGAGTTGATAATATTTCAACACAGCCATGAGAAACAAATCATAAACACACAACAAAATAAGCTGAAAAATACTTATATTTCCTAAAGAACATGGATAGAATTAATATGGGGAAAGAAAAACATGGATTAAGGAGTTTATCATCTTTATACTTGGACGGGTTGAATAGCACCACTACACCATTGACTAGAATTTCCAAAGGCGTTGAGCCGAAGCAGGGCTTGCTATCAGAGAAAGATAATCTGTGCACTCTAGTCCACTTAGTTAGGAAATACATGTGACTCAATTTACCCTAACCAGGAACCCAATGTGGTAGGTAATGAAACCCCCAATTCATGGTATAGAGGTTCTGTGACTACAAATAATGATATATATATATATATATATATATATATATATATATATATATATATATATATATATATATATATATATATATATATATATATATAAGGGGGATGTTGCTCATGTCTTAGGTATAAATACTTGGAAGATTAAATATAGCTGGAAATTCTCCAAAATAGAGAAATACACCATGTGGTTTCGTAATCTCCCCATATGGTGTTTAGTTTTAAGTATTATGGCTTCATTTATAGAAAAACTCTGTAGATTTTATATATGTTATAATGCTTTCTCTTTTTGTTGTTCTAGTATTGTTATATATTTTAATACATATATTGAGAAATATTAAATCACGGAAAGTATAGGTATTCTTGTGACTCACTTTCTGTATTATTGCATTGTATCAAAAGCCTTTCTGGAAGACCTTATATGCGGATTTTAGATTCATCTAAGGTCAGTGATATAAAGATATTTAACCATAATCTTATTTATTATACAATGCTTTATAAATAATATGTAATAGCTGTGGATTGGTAAATAATGGTGGTTGATTTAACTTACACTTTTACAGTTGTTAAAGTATAAGGAATACTCAAGAGAACCTTGGGTCAAGAAATAAAACAAGCCCTTTTAGAAAATAGGGTGAGTTTTTAAATAAATATGTAATTTTAGAAATGTGACAATATTGATTGAAAATGATATATAATAAAGAGTAGGAAAAATCCCTTTGTAAAAAAACACACTGTTACTTACCCTTAACAGGCTTCATATGCGAGATTCATATGTGGGGCTCATAGGTTGGATTCATATGCAGGATTCATATGTTGGATTCATATCCTGAAATTCATTCTTGGATCGTGATACCTGAAAGAAAAATTATTATTCATTAACTCAGAGCTAAGTCATCATATTGTTAATCTAGCCTCCTATTTCCTAATACTTACCTTAACTCCTTACATGAGCAATATTTGGAAACTACTTTCGTTTCCACTCTCGAATCTGATTAGAATTCTATGTAGCTTTTTAGCTATTGTAAATAATATATCGAAATAGATTTTTAAGAATAAATAATCAATATTTGTGGTATATATCACTTTCTTATTTATTCTTTGTTTTTGTGAATTAGTTATTGGATTGTTTGTGTTGGCAGTCCATGCTTATTCATTGATAATTATACTTATTTAAAATCTTGAAATCCTTTATACAGTGGATTAATTGAGTTGGAAAAACCTTCTTCTTCCACCAATATAATATTTATAATTTTTACAAACCTAATTAAAGATAGAACTTTTTCTGGTGTGTCAAATCCCTGATTATTTACTTTTGATTAATTATTTCATTCTATTCTGTGATCTATGGAAATATAATTAGATTTAATCTTCAACTTTAATATTCAGTCAAAACCTGTGCAGTGACACCTTGGTTTAATATTCAGTCGAAACCTGTGCAGTGACACCTTGGTTTAATATTCAGTCAAAACCTGTGCAGTAACAACTTGGTTAATTATAGTGAACTTAATATACTTACAACTGATCTTCAAGCTGAACATCAGGGCAATATTTATATAAAATAATTTATTAATGAGCACAATCCTCTCCGATAGTCATACAAGTCAGCAGGCCTACGGAGTCCCAAAGACAAATTTCCTCCGTTACGGAGATAGCCTAACCTGCTCCGTATTACCTACCTCTGATGATGTCAGGTGGTTGCTGTGCTGACTAGATACCCCAACCATTATCTTCGAACATCACAAACCTAACATCTGTGAAATCTCTATAAATTGACTTTCGTACTCTTCTATTCATCGATTTTTATCTTCAAGAAAGAGCGGAGAGAGGTACCTCACCGTCGGGTACACTTGTTGAGCCCAGCGTACTTCCTCTCCGCCACATAAATAAATTAAGTGGCGCCCGAACAGGGACTCTGTTGAGTTCCTGCGCTTGCGTGCACTAGGATTGTGACTTCGCTCACACCGACATTTATTTTTGAAAATCATCGATTCTCTTCAGTTATCTTCGAGGAAATCTTCTTCTTTTTTGTACTTACATTGAACAGATTCGAGAGTTAGTTAGTAATAACCCTCCCAATCTTTTGAAATACTTTCCATTAAAACTTAAAAATGTCAGAAGAAACTCAACTAAAAGACTTGGACACAAGTATAGGTGTTGATGGCCAAGAGGCTTTGGACTTTGATCCATCTCTTGCAGCTATTGCCTTAGATCCACGTGTAGACCAACGTCTGCGTGATGATCGAAATAAAAATAAATTAGAATTGAATGTAGGAATGAATGTGGAAAATAAAGACAGGGTAGAAGTTTCCAACTCTGACATACCCTTGGTTCCCAACTCTGACTTAAATTTAGTTCCTAACTTAAAATCAGTTCCCAACTCTGATAAACCTTTCACTGAGACCGAAATGAGTACCTTATTAACTAAACTCCAAAAACAGGTGTTAAGTGAAAGGAAAGAGGCTAATGTAAATTCGGTCAGTAATGCTGAACACAGAACGTTTCATGATCGAGGACAAGGTATCCCCTCTGGCTTCGATTCCCATAATTTACAAATGAATAAAAATACCACTTCTTTTTATGATCGTGAGTATAAACCTTCCTTAGTTTCCCAATCTCAACCACGATCAACGCCTTTTCTACATAATCCACCCAGTTATGTAGAAAATTCTAAAAACCAAATTCTTTCTAATTCTAATCTTTATTCTAATCCTAACTATCATCCTAATCCTAATCTTATTGCTAATCCTAATCTTATTCCTAATCCTAATTCTGGACTTACTCATAATTTTCTTCCTAAATCTCAACTTTTTCCTAATCCCAATCTTCGTCATGATTATATATCCCCAGGAAATTACTATAATCCACCAAAGTCTCTATTTAGAAATCCCGATGTGGGTAGAGGCAATAGAGATTTTCTATCCCCTATAAATAGAGGAGAGGCTGACTTTTCCGAAAAGTATAATAAATTGATACAGCCTAAACGAGAACAAATACTTAGAAATCAATATCCGGAGCACCAGATGTTATCAACTGACCCTAGCGTCTATTCTGGTTGTTATCCACAAGGATATGCTCAAACACATTCTGAACGTCGTATTCCTGACGACGATGAACCTTCCATGTATTCAGGACCACACATGAAACGGAGACTTGATATGCTGGAGGAAGCCATTGTGCTTCTTACCCAGTTACTCAAGAACTCTCAGAAACTGAAGGTTGTGGATCCTGGAAAATTCAAATATGAAACGGAACAAGATCTCTTGGTCTACCTGGCTGATTTTGAGGCTTATTGTAGTTTACACTATCCAAATGCCCATCACCAGTGGTTAAGACTACTTGGTCGGCAGCTGGAAGGAAAATTTCAGAACATCTACCGAGAAATTATAAAAGATAATCGTGAATATTTCTCTGTACGGGATAATCTTGTGTGTTGGTATCGAGATGAGGAAAGAAAGAAAAAGGAAGATCGAATACAGAAGTATCATGCCGCTCACCGATACCCTAATGAGAACATCAAAATGTTTGCACTTCGGTTGGAGCGCCTAGCTAGCCAAGCATATCATGGACATGATATGAGAGATCATGATTCCCTTAGAACAGCTTTCCTTTGTAGTTTGCCTCCAAATATTGAAACATTCGTCCGTCAATATATTAAAATGATGGAGTTGGACGGCTATAGTCGAGCTTCATGGGAAAATATAGTGAATTTCGCTGATTCTTTGGACAGCGATAACCTTGTTTTTCCAGGGTCCTTGTCCCAAACTAATCCTCGTGAGGTCGGCCCATCAACTTATTCTCGAGCTGACCAGGAGGTAGACTTAAACGAGTCTGTCGAGTCAGTGATACAGATAGCTGCTCTTCCTGGATGGACTGATGTATTAAGTAAGAAGGTCGCTCAACGTAAACCTAAGTCTTCAATTAACTTGAACCATCATATTTCCAATGCCAGCCAACGCAGCCTCCAGGAAAGAAATAATAGCAGTCGTATGGTCTACAACACTGTTCGTAATTCCCCTCGAAATGATGACCACTCCAGAGCTCCGAATAATCGGAACACCAATCGAAAGGGTCGGTCAGGATCGGGAGATCGAATAAATCTATTATGTGACTACTGTGAGAAGCGAGGGCATGAGATGCAAGAATGCTATAAGTACCTGGGGGTCTGTAGTTATTGCAAGAAAACCGGCCATTCAAATACCGAATGCCGAGCTAGAAACTCCCCTCCATCATCTCCCGTAAATAACCGGAAAGTAGTATGTCCCTTTTGTAGAGGTCCCCACGCGGGAATGAGGTGTTCTCAACGCACCCCTCCAAGATCCGGTGATTCTGAACGAACTCCTCCGAAAGAATATATTCAGGGAGCGATAAAGAAAGTTTATTCCCGTTCTTATTCTTCTGAGGCCCCTAACACTTCAGCTAACCCAACTGAGAAGCCATTACCTCAACGCTTATTTCCGAAACCTGTAACGTGTCCCATTATGAAGGTCGTTGCAAAGGAGGGTTTGCTGAAACTCGTCCCGAAAGTCAGTTAAACGACTAGTCCCCACAGAGATGAGTCAATCTGTGGAAAAGGACCTTGATAATGACTCTGTAAAGAAACCGGATGATCCTTCTATCAACTTTTATGGGATAACCCCGAAGAGTAAATTTTCGTATAAACCTTATTCCTATGCTGGTGAAGACATGGTCGTTGCCATTAACTTGTGTCAGGCGGATATCGAACCTTTGATCGTCTGTGTCAAGTTAGATGATCATGATGCTCCCATTTACGATTGCCTTGTAGACAGTGGGGCTGGCGTAAATTTAATAAGCTCCGAGATTGTTCCTTTCCTAGGGAACTCAAAAGAGCTTTTGGCTTCCGAAGACATAGGAGTAAAGGCCATCAGTGGGTTCGGAAATAAAGAACGAATTCCTATCGTTCATTATGTAAATATAATCTGAGGTTTAATATGGGTTTTGTAACTCATCCTTCGGCGTTTTTCATAGTTCCCCAGGAATACATGGTAGATAACCCATTGATACTGGGTACTTGTGCTCTTAGGGATAATCACCTGTTACCTGACATGTCCCGAAAACAATTGATTCATCTTCAAGGGAAAAAATTGACTGTGGTGGCCGATGGCATATCAACTTGTACCCAGTCCAATTTGACGTCCTCTACTATACAGGTGAAAAATGTGTCGGTAGTCAGTACGAATATTAACGATACTGATGTTATCCACGATCAAAATAATGATCGTACCCTTCGATATTTATTGAAGAGCTTTAAAAAAAATGACAACAGCATAAATTGGCAACAAGTTCCTAAACCATACAAAAGTCATTCTAAACAAATGGTCTTGGAAAATGACATCTTGTATTACAGAACTACGTCCGGGAAGTTGTTATATGCGATTTCTTTGGATCTACTAAACATAGTTCTGGGCCTCCATGTATCCTGTGCCCATATAGGTCGGAACAAGCTGCTTCAGTTGGTATACAAGCATTTCTGGCATCCTAGGGTTAACCAGGTAATTTCCGATGTAGTGCGGTGTTGCCCTGTTTGCCAGATGCAGAAAAACTTTTCTTCCAATATAACTCCACCCATGTTAAAAATCTTGGCCAGCTATCCCTTTGATTTATGTGCCATGGATTTGATTCAATTTCCAAAAACTTTTAAGGGAAATAAATACTGTATGATCTTTATTGATCATTATTCTAAATGGGTGTCTGTAGTTCCCATTGCCGACAAGTCCAGCTTGACCGTATCTAGGAAACTGGAACACCAAGTTCTCCCTTTCCTCCCTAAAGTTCCAAATCGTATATTAACTGATAATGGAACTGAATTTACTTCCCAGATATTCCAACAAGTGAAAACACAATATTAAACATGTGAGAATATCTCCCCTTCATCCCTCGAGTAACGGTGTCTCTGAACGATTTAACCGGAGTTTAATTCAACTACTGAAATGTTTAGTTCTAGAACAACCCGCTACTTGGGATGAAGAATTGTCTTCCTCCATATTAATCTATAATAATACTTATCATAGTGCCTTAGATATGTCCCCTTCTGATTATTTATTACAAAAATCCCATACTCCAGTGCATACTTTTCCACAATATTGGAAAGAGGGCAGTGTCAACTTTAAACCTTTCAAGGTTGGTCAAAAGGTAGCTCGTAAAGTAATACGAACTGGACCAAGTACTGCTCTTAAATTTCATCATAAGTGGGAGGGGCCCTTTACTGTTGTAGACGTGAACCCGAATAAAGTGGCATATGTCATACAAAGAAAAACTAATCCCCCCAGTAAAACTCAAAAAGTCCATTTTTCCCACTTAAGGGAATGGATTGAGATTCCTGTTTACTTACGTAAATACCTGACTCGAAATAAAGAAATTAGTGATGCATTTTTCTCAGACGAGGAAAGTTTGTTGGATGGGGATGATGAAAATCCTCCTGAATCCAGCGATCTTGAGTCTGAGACTGATTCAGCTAATTCTTATGAGTCAGAGGCCATCGCGGACCCCTTATTGTTCACTAGTTGCGATGAATCCCTGGAGGAAGCTGATTTTGAGGGATTCTTAACTTTTAATCCTATCTCTGTAAGTGACTATATTCAACTGCCAAATTTAACTCCTGTAATAGAGCCCATTTCGTGGGATAAAAAGGAAAACCTTAACAGTAGTATGGAGGAGTCAAGTCCTCTGTTGTGTTCAAAGTCCTTAAAATCTTCGGGTCACAAAGAGGTAGTTCCTATTTCCCCTATCCATTCTTCGGACGAATCAAATTCTACCAATTCTAGTTTACCTGAGATGGATTCCGATTCTAGTTTATCCGAGATAGATTTAATAAATATTCATACTAGTTCTCCTAATAAACCTGGTGGTGCCCTGGAGGTCAACCACGAAGAAATACTTACCCCTGTTTTAGATTATTTTGATATGTATTCACATGAATACCCTATTAGATTTAACTATCCTTCCATCCTTTCTCCTGTAAGATTACCTAATAATAATGAAGGTCTTATAGTTTCCCAAACACAGCAGTTGGAAAGTATTAATCTGGAAACATCTAGGTTGAGTCTAACGGATCCACCTTCCTTTTTTCTGGATCGACCTAACTATTCCCCTTCCGTCTCTTCTGAGGATTTTAACGATCTGTCAGAAAGAAATGTCGTGGGTGATTTGCCGGACTATGGGGCAAACCTTTTTAGCCTGGATAGTTCTAACAGCTCCCAAAAGACTGAGTTTTATGGTTTCAGCCCTCCAAATAGTAATTCTTTCAATATATCCCCGTCGGCTGAAATGGTTTCTTCGCCTGTCTCGGAAACTGATTTGTCCCTTTTCAAATAGTGGGAGAGGTAATTGGTGATCCCGCTAACGTCCAATTGGATAATAGTAATTTGACTTTGGTCCATATAGATAATGAAATCTTGGAGGAAATGCAATTGCCTGTTCTTCCCAGCACTAGGAGTAGAGGGCCGGTTCCCGAATTCCCAAATGTTATGTCGACTCCACTGGAGTATATACGCCACCGGAGACGAACCAGTCTTTTATAACTTCTTCTCTGAGTTATAAATTGACATATGATTTTAACCTGAGGTGAAGTAAATAAGCACAGAGAATCAAAGTTAGCTTTGCTTCATCTATTTAGCAAAGAGAAAAAAAGTAAAATTAGCATAATATATTTAAAAAATTTACTTAAAGTTCTGTTGTTTACTTACTGACTGAAAAATTAATATAAAATACTTAGCCAAATAACTTATCTTGAAAAACTTTAACCAGATAAGTTACCGAAAAAAAATCTTATTCCTATCTTTATTAATCTCTTAAGCAAACTTACTTCTGAACTATTGTTCTAAAAACATCTTCATCTATTGAAGTTGTTTGAATGTATGCTTTCTAGTGTGCTTGAAAAAAAAACCCTCCTAGTATAAACGATTCTTGTATAATTGATCTTTGTATGTCTGGATTATGTATGATGGCAGACTAAAGATTAAATTATTCAACTACAGATCTAAAGAGTCTTGTGTAAATTGATTTCCCCTACTTTATTTAACCAACAATGGTTGAATATATATACAGCATACATATATACTGTATGGTTTTAATTCCTTTAGTAATTGTGGAGATATTCATCGAAAACCGCGTACCTCAAAGAAGATATATATATATATATATTGCGAACTGTATATATATATGTACTTAATTGTACATATATATCTACCCGTTCTCCGGCTCCAACGAGCTTGTCATGCATGACAGGTTGTGGAGTGGGAGAGCTTTAAAACTTATATTACAGATTTTCCTGGTTCCTGAAGGAGATATGGGAGGTTCTAATGATCAATCCAGGCTGGATGAGTAGATTTTCCCTCTTCGCAATCGTAGGACACAATGGATAAGTAATTGAGGAGTATACGAGGAAATACAAATAATCAGGAAAAAGACTTCCTAGATTGTTTGTATTTCCGAAATGAAGTATACCATTATCCTAATCAAAAAAGGTCTTTATTAATGAGGTATGCCGGTGGTTTCGATGAACAATTATGGTAATTTTCCAAGCTGATAATTCTGACTATGGAAAGTTTAGTTAATACCTTTAATTTACCTTTCATTTATTTTACAAGCAAATTTTATAAATTTAAATTTGTTTTTTTTTAAACTAGTCAATTTCTCAATAATATGATACTTCTGATTTCAACAATCAAATAGTACAATTGAGAAATGTAGAAGGTTAAAATGATTTAGTTTTACTCTATTTCATTTTTTCGCTTCACTTGACAGTTATCATTTAATAAAAATATTATCTTAGCGTAGGAAATATTAGTTCATGTATTTTATGTAGGATTGGAAATTTTGTGGTGGCTTATGTATTAACATATATATTGA
This sequence comes from Trachelipus rathkii, assembly GCA_015478945.1. NCBI lineage: Eukaryota > Metazoa > Arthropoda > Malacostraca > Isopoda > Trachelipodidae > Trachelipus > Trachelipus rathkii. The sequence continues at coordinate 30,061 of JABUQX010037534.1, read as the reverse complement.
TGCTTTTCAGAATTGATTGAATAACTACCTGGAATTTGATTTTTCAAACCATTTTCAAAGATGCCTTTGCTTTTGGCCATCGGATCCTCTGAAGTATCCTTATTCAGAAATCAAAAGAAATATTTAAGGAACCAACATGGAGTGGCAGTACGAGCCGATTACTCCGCTGGACGTCATATTTCCTCTTGCATCTCGAGGGTACAAACCTTAATGACCCCGGATGTTAAAAACATTATCCTCTGGTCGTTAACAACCACCGCCTGGAAAAGGAAAGAACTCAAAAACATCGATCACGATGTGGCAACGGTGTTTGAACCGGAAACGGCTGTATCGGTGGGAAACATTCCTGGCATCATGGAAAAAATTACCGGGATAACCAAAACAATAAATCCTCAGGCTAAAGTTTACCTCTTTATCCCGCCTATTCAAGATATGCACGCTTTTAATAAAAAGCGTATTATTCGCGATTGGGGGAAGAAGTATACCAAATATACTTTAGATGACCCTGAACTGTCTCCTGAAAAGATGAGAGATCACGCCATTCACAGTTTTAAACTGTTCGAGTCCTTAAGGGAATCACAATATACATGGACAGATAAAAGGCTTATCCGCGGAACGGACATTTTGGACTTTTATCATGGTAAGCATGGGAAAAATGGTGAAGATACTCCAATAACCCCTCATGCTAAATATCTAAATAAAGAGATATTGATATTGAACTCTCCTATGTTGTTGGACGGGTTGCACCCAAATCGTCTATTTCTGGTAAATTTCATGGAAAAGGTTGGACATCTGTTTAAAATAAATAAAATTGCTGTGAGATATGAACCTTACAAACCTCCACCAAGTCAATCAAAGGCAAATGAGAAAAGACGAACACGTCCTATGGTTTCCAGTCATAATAAAGGAACTGGTAGAATGGCCAAAATTATTTGTTACCTTTCCCTCCTAGAAATGTAGTTCCTAATTATAATGTTTCTGTAGACTATAACCCCGAATACCAGCAGTCTGGTAATCGTCAAGTTGCTTTTTCATCGTCTTTCCCATCAAATTATTTCCCCGATTCAAATTATCAGACACAAAATTATCCTATACAAGAACCTCAACCTTCCTGTAGTTACGCTTCAACTGCTTCATGTAACTCCTCTTATATTAATAATTCTCAATCTGAAGGTAATCCTTTGTATCAACCTTCCTGTAGTTACGGTTCAACTGCTTCTTGTAACTCGTCTACTGTACCTAATTATCCATCAACTGCTTTCTCAAATTTACCGAGTTATATTTCAACTGCTTCGGGTAACTCGGCTAATGTATCTGTTGGTAATCCGGAAACCCCCATGGATCCCCAGATCAAACTTGTACTGCGTACAAGTTTGAGATGGGCAATGGAACGGATCAGATGGAAAGATATGAATGAGAATCAACGGCAGATGACTTCAATATTGTGGGCTCAAGAGTTTGAGGATGAAAAGAAGTCCTTTGCTGATCTATCTTCTTTGAACACCGTCCCCATATTGTAAACCATAATTGGATTTTGTATTGTATATAGTATTAAGAGAGTCCTGAGTATCCTTCTCTACGGGTCTGTACTACCCTCTTTGCCTCGACACTCCCGTCTTTCTCTGAACGACGTGGAAAATGGAGGTGGGGGGTTTAGATTTAGTGGGGGAGGATATAAGGGGGATGTTGCTCATGTCTTAGGTATAAATACTTGGAAGATTAAATATAGCTGGAAATTCTCCAAAATAGAGAAATACACCATGTGGTTTCGTAATCTCCCCATATGGTGTTTAGTTTTAAGTATTATGGCTTCATTTATAGAAAAACTCTGTAGATTTTATATATGTTATAATGCTTTCTCTTTTTGTTGTTCTAGTATTGTTATATATTTTAATACATATATTGAGAAATATTAAGTCACAGAAAGTATAGGTATTCTTGTGACTCACTTTCTGTATTATTGCATTGTATCAAAAGCCTTTCTGGAAGACCTTATATGCGGATTTTAGATTCATCTAAGGTCAGTGATATAAAGATATTTAACCATAATCTTATTTATTATAAAATGCTTTATAAATAATATGTAATAGCTGTGGATTGGTAAATAATGGTGGTTGATTTAACTTACACTTTTACAGTTGTTAAAGTATAAGGAATACTCAAGAGAACCTTGGGTCAAGAAATAAAACAAGCCCTTTTAGAAAATAGGGTGAGTTTTTAAATAAATATGTAATTTTAGAAATGTGACAATATTGATTGAAAATGATATATAATAAAGAGTAGGAAAAATCCCTTTGTAAAAAACACACTGTTACTTACCCTTAACAGGCTTCATATGCGAGATTCATATGTGGGGCTCATAGGTTGGATTCATATGCAGGATTCATATGTTGGATTCATATCCTGAAATTCATTCTTGGATCGTGATACCTGAAAGAAAAATTATTATTCATTAACTCAGAGCTAAGTCATCATATTGTTAATCTAGCCTCCTATTTCCTAATACTTACCTTAACTCCTTACATGAGCAATATTTGGAAACTACTTTCGTTTCCACTCTCGAATCTGATTAGAATTCTATGTAGCTTTTTAGCTATTGTAAATGATATATCGAAATAGATTTTTAAGAATAAATAATCAATATTTGTGGTATATATCACTTTCTTATTTATTCTTTGTTTTTGTGAATTAGTTATTGGATTGTTTGTGTTGGCAGTCCATGCTTATTCATTGATAATTATACTTATTTAAAATCTTGAAATCCTTTATACAGTGGATTAATTGAGTTGGAAAAACCTTCTTCTTCCACCAATATAATATTTATAATTTTTACAAACCTAATTAAAGATAGAACTTTTTCTGGTGTGTCAAATCCCTGATTATTTACTTTTGATGATTATTTCATTCTATTCTGTGGTCTATGGAGATATAATTAGATTTCATCTTCAACTTTAATATTCAGTCAAAACCTGTGCAGTGACACCTTGGTTTAATATTCAGTCGAAACCTGTGCAGTGACACCTTGGTTTAATATTCAGTCAAAGCCTGTGCAGTCACAACCTGGTTAATTATAGTCAACTTAATATACTTACAACTGATCTTCAAGCTGAACATCAGGGCAATATTTATATAAAATAATTTATTAATGAGCACAATCCTCTCCGATAGTCATACAAGTCAGCAGGCCTACGGAGTCCCAAAGACAAATTTCCTCCGTTACGGAGATAGCCTAACCTGCTCCGTATTACCTCTGATGATGTCAGGTGGTTGCTGTGCTGACTAGATACCCCAACCATTATCTTCGAACATCACAAACCTAACATCTGTGAAATCTCTTACAAATTGACTTTCGTACTCTTCTATTCATCGATTTTTTATCTTCAAGAAAGAGCGGAGAGAGGTACCTCACCGTCGGGTACACTTGTTGAGCCCAGCGTACTTCTCTCCACACACATATATATATATATATATATATATATATATATATATATATATTTATATATATATATATATATATATATATATATATATATATATATATATATATATATATATATATATATATATATATATATATATATATATATTATATAAACTCTTCCCTGAAATCAGCCAACTCATTAAACAAAGAAACTCTCTCCGAAAAATTAGACCACATACCCCACTCATCACTAACCAAATATCAAACCTCAATACCCAAATCACCAACCTCATAACCACCAACACCACCAGTAAGTTTTCAGGAATACTTACAATCCAACATCTCACGCATTGATAATAAGAAAACCTGGCAAGTTACCTGATAACTCCCTCCCTTCTTCTAAACAACAATCAGATCGCCTAGTAAAACATTACGCTAATATATCCCGCAAATCAACCCAACCCAATAACTGGAAAACAAAAAAAAAAACTCAGAAAACCCCCACCCCCTTTCACAACAGAAATGATAGCAGAAACTATCAAAACCCTCAAAAACTCACCAGCTACAGGACCAGACTCAATCTCAAACCTACATTTAAAACACCGCGGTGAAAAAGCACTTCGCCTTAGAAATCTTCAACAAATCCTGGCAACTCAACTGCATTCCCCCAATCTGGAAACAAGTATTCATACTCCCAAAACTCAAGCCTAAAAAGACCCTAACTCCCCTCCTCTTACTGCCCAATTTCCTCAGTAAACTGTTGGAGAAATTAATATTAAACAAATCTCTCCTCTCATCACCCCCAGATTTCCAACATGGCTTTAAAAGCAACCACTCCACAACTACAGCCCTTACCTCCCTCACCCAACACATTATCAATGGCTTCAACCAATCCCCATCCCATAGATCCATTCTCACAGCAATCGACATCAACAAGCCTTTGACACTGTCCCCCACATATTCTTATAAGCCTTCAATCTCCCCTAGAAAACAATGACAAAAAATGGCTTGCTAATTTTCTCACTAACCGTTTTGCCCAAAGTTCTCCACAAAACAATCTCTCCCACTCCATTAAACTACTGGTGTCCCACAGGGCGCCATTCTTTCTCCATTCCTCTTCAATCTTTTCACAGCAGACCTGCCCATCCCTACCACCAATCCACCAAACTTATCACATACACAGATGATATCAGCCTCATTTCCCAACATCCAAACGTAAATATAGCCACTCTTTCCACACCCAAGAATATTTACAACAATTAGAAACTTGGTTACTCTCCAACCGTCTCTCAAATCCTCCATCACCCTCCTAACCACTGACCAACACCAATCTTACCCATTAAATAGTTTTCCTGAACAACAATCCCCTCCCTAAACAAAACCCAAAAATTATTAGACTTACCTATGACACACATTATGACGTTCTCCCCACATCGACCAAATCACCTCATCAACTCAACTGAAACTAAACACCCCGTACCCTTTCCCAACACAACTTCAGTGACAGGAAATACACCCTCCTTACCATCACCTATAAACAACTCCTCAGAACAAATATAACCTGCCTCTCCCGCATGGTTCCCAGCACTGTCAATATCTAACTACTCAAAACAATTACAAATCACACAAAACACCGCCCTAGAATTATCATCGGATGCACCAAAACTACCCCATCCAACATTTACATGACGAGCCATTTACATCCTTTCTATCTCCACCCACCTGAGATGGTGGGAATCCACTCTACCACAGAAACTTAAATCCAACCCCACCCATGTCACCAAATATTCTCCAACCCTCCCGACACAGACTAATAAATCCCCACCCTCCTCACCAGCCATATTATCCTATAATGACATCTACAACATTCCCCTCCTCCTCCTCCCAATTAGCCATGGCTCACTCATATCCATACACAATTAACTAACACGTACCTACATAAGCCAATTTACTAAACTCCCTCCCCCAAAATTTCCCTATAGAAGAAACACTGTCCAGAAGAGGCCAAATTGACCTCGCCCCGGAGCAGATCAGGTCACCACCCAAAAATTTTGGCAATTATAAATATAGATTCAAATCCAGACATTATTACCTCCCCACCTGCACCAGATGTCACATTTCCCAGGACACAATGGAGCACCTCCTTTTGGGGTGCTCCGCTCTCGACGCCCCCCCGACTTCTCTAAATTTTCCCTTCTCGACCTGTGGAACCGCCCAAGAGCGGTGGCTGGCTTCCTGGAAGCAGTGTGGCCCTCCAATTGAGGTGGGCCAGGGGCAGAAGTGTATATATATATATATATATATATATATATATATATAGTATATATATATATATATATATATATATATATATATATATATATATATATATATATATATATTCCTGCCTTCTCACCCCATCATGGGAGGGGCCATACCGCGTCCTGGCACCCCGCCGACGGCACCGGTCTCCTTCAGAGGTCCTCCAGGGATGAAATGCTCCATGTAGTTCTGTGTTGAGAGTTAGATAGACAGGTGAGAAAAAAGTGGGATGTGTCCTCCGGAATCTGGTTACATTTTGACAGATATTTGTGGTGGTTTGGTTGAGGTTGAATCGGTATTTGTAATATATCAGCATCTTAACTTGGCCAAGGATGACTGACTGGTTCTTGGTAGAGAGTTGAATTCTGGTGCTATTTCTAGTTTGTGTTTGTTTAAAATGTTGTTTGGTGGTGTGCGTCTTAAGAGAAGTTTTCTGTTAGTGTTGTGTGGATTTGTGTGGAGTATGATATGTTGCTTGGCGGAAGTGGAATGTTGTTCAGATTATGTTTGCAATATAGAGCTGGTGAAGAAGGAGATTGTTTGAGTCTGTGGTGGATGGGGTTAAAGAGGGAAAATGTGGCATGGGTGTTGGGGGTGTTTTGAGTTTTGGTAAAGAATTGTGTGCATTTCACGTCCACGTGTGTGTCTATGGGTAGAATTTTGGTTTCTTCCTGTAGGTGTTGTTGTGGTGTAGTTGATGTGCATCCTGTTATGATCCTTAGTGCTTTGTTCTGTGTCGTTTGGAGCTTCTTTATGCTGTTTTTAGTCAGTAGTGGGTGCCAAGTTGGAGGGGCATAGTTTAGAGTCGGATGAATGTATTGTTTGTATGTGGTGGTGGATGTCTGTTTATTGTTTGTGAAGTCTGTGCCAGCGATGGTTCTTAATATGTTCAGTTTCTTGTTTGCTAATGAAATTATGTTGTCTGTGAGTTTTGTGAATGCGAGATGAGTGCCAAGTGTTACTCCAAGGACTTTGTGGGTTTTGTTGAAGGGTATGGAAATGTTGCTTAAGTAGACTTGGGGGTGTGTGGTGCAAAGTTGGCGGCCAGTGGTGATTAAAGTAATTGATGAATTGTTTGGTGAGGAGGATATTCTGTTTTCTGTTAGCCATGTTTGAAATTGGTTGATGTATTGTTGTGCCAGGTTTGTGGCCGTGTTTAGGTTCTGGTGTGTAGTGGCTATGGTAATGTCATCTGAGTCGGTTATGTTGATTGTGTGGTCTGTTTGTGGTTGTGGGAGATCGGCTGTGAATAGGTTGAATAGTGTGGAGCAGAGTACTGCGCCTTGAGGTACTCCTTTACTGATGTTTACCATTCTGGATTTTGTATTCTTTGTTTGTATTTGTGATATTCTTCCTGATATGAAATTGGAAATCCATTTCTTTAGGTTAGTGGAGATGTTAGATTTTGTTATTTTGTGGATCAAGTTATGTTTAGGTACTGAATCAAATGCTTTGTTGATGTCGATTGTTATGATTGTTGCTTTGCGAGTGGGTTTTGAGTTTAGGCCATTGATTGTGGGTTGAATGATGTTTATGAGTGCAGTTGTAGTTGAATGGTTTTGTTTGAAACCGTGTTGGGATATGTTTGATGATGTGTAAAGTTATTTTGTTTAGTATGCTTCTTTCTAGTAATTTACATAGTGTTGATAATAGAGAAATAGGGCGATATGATGAAGGGTCAAAGGGGTCATGTTCTTTTTTTAGTTTGGAAATAATGATAGCTTTTTTCCAGATATGGGGAATGAAATTTAGGCTGATAGAACTATTATATATTTGTGCTAATTGAGTTAAAGCTGTGTTCCTTAGGTGTTTGTTTGAGATGTTGTTTGAGCCAGTTGCAGGTGAGTTTTTAAGTGTCTTTGTTATGTTTTCTAGGTCAGTTGTGGTTATTTCTATTGTTGGGTCGTGATTGAGTTTTATTTTCTTGAGAGCTTTGATGATTTTCCTGTTTTGAGGGTGTGTGGGTTTTTGACTTTGCTTTGCGAAGTGAGTTGCGAGAATGTTTGAGTGTTGTTTGCTGGGTTGGGGGTTTTGTGTGTTTGGGTTTTTGATGGATTCATGAGTGTATGTTTGTTGGTTGGTTGAGTTTTTCAGTGTATTTATTGTTTTCCACATTCTGGTGTTATTCGTGTGTTGAATGTTCTTGGTGAGGAAGGTTTGGGAGTTGCTTGAAGAATGTGTATTTGTTAAGTTTGTGATTTGGGTGTTAAGGGCGTTAATCTGTGCTGTCGTTTGGAGTGATGTGGGTATTATTTTTCTGAGAGAGTTGCGTTGTTTGATTAATTGTTCTATTTCAGGTGTTAGGTTTGGGTTGTACTTTTTAATGTATCCTTTTGGCATGGATTTGTTAGCTGCTTTTTGGATTAAAGAAGTGAAGTTTTGTATGGCTTTGTTGAGTGTTGATGCGTTTGTGATATTTAGGGGATGTATGTTCGTTTCTATATAGTTTGTGAATTGTGTTCAGTCTGCTTTTTTAGTAGTTTGTGTATGTTTTTCTGAGTGGGTAGTTTGTTTCGCTGACATTTGGTATTTAATGATGATGGGGAGGTGTAGGAGTTTAGATTGGTTTGTGTTGACCAGTGGAGTTTTGTGTGTAAATTTGGTGAACATAGTGTTATGTCTGGTGATGTGCATGTTTGGTTGGTTTGTGGTGGGTTTCTCGTGTGCCTGTTTGTGCTGTTTAGGATGTTTAGATTTTCAAGGTTGGATATGATATATGTTCCACTTTGATTTGCTTCTTGGGTGTTGTACGATGTAGGGTGGTGGGCGTTGAAGTCACCTCCCATTATGAGGTTTGGGAGGTGGGAGATATTGGCGAGGTTTGGTTTGGTTTGTAATTTCTGGGGAAGTGTGGTGAGGTGTGGTGGGGAATGTAAAGGTTTATTAGATTGTGTGGATTTTTATTTAGCATTGTTGAGAAAGATTGTATTTTGGTGGTGTTGTCGTTTAATGCCGTTGTAGTTTGTAAGGTAGTGTTTGTGTATGATAGTGAGTTGTGTAAAAGAGTTAGTAGTGTGATTTTTAGGGGGGTTTGGGGTGACGATGGCATCATAGGCATAGAATTTTGGTTCTGGATAGTTTTCGGGTAGGTGGGCTTCTTGTATCATGGCTCTGTATATGTTGTGCTGTTTTAAGAAGAATTCTATTTCTTTGGTTTTGTTGTGTAGTACGCTTGTTGAATTGTAATATGCTTATGTTATGTTTGTTTGTGTGATGTATGTGTTGTAGGGGTTATTGTGGGTGGAACGCAGACTTGGTAGTTCCAATTGTGTTTTGAAGGGGGGTAGCGTGGTGAAAGGAGAACAGTGTTTGTGTATCCATTGTTTTCATCTATTGCAGTTTTATGGAGTTTCTTCTTACAATCTTGTTGCATATTGGACATTTGTAGATTCCAGGTCCAGGGTTTGTTTCTATGTCACCGGCTTTATATATATATATATATATATATATATATATATATATATATATATATATATATATATATATATATATATATATATATATATATACTGTATATATATATTATTTTAGTATTATTATTATATATAGGTTTATGTAAATGTAGATATATATATATTATATATATTATTATATATATATATATATATATATATATATATATATATATATATATATATATATATAATATATATATATATATATATATATATATATATATATATATATATATATATATTATATTATATATATATTATATTATATATATATATATATATATATATATATATATATATATATTATTATATATATATATATATATATTATATTATATTTAAACATATATATATATATATATATATATATATATATATATATATATATATATATATATATATATATATATATATATATATATATATATATATATATTGATTAATTAATTGATTTAACATACTTTGGAAGCATTTTCTCCTCTAATCAATAGATGTCTCTTGTCCATTTGTACATCAGGATGAGCATCCTTGTTAATTTCTGCTTCAATGCCTCCCGCTGGAGATTCTCCAATAAGTTCCCAATAATCAACTTGCAATTCATGACCTCCTGGCGCCTAAGATAAAAATAAATAGACTTTGAAAGAAATGTTTCTTTTAAAGGTATCAAAAATATGGTGATAAGCAAAAAGAAAACTTCACATTTGAAGCTAATTTACAACTAGCAAAATCACTTTAGATTTAAAAAGGAAAATTTATTTTATTTTTTTTTTATTTTTTTTTTTTTTTAAAGTAAGTACCTCTTTTCCTTCTAAAACTTCTGTAAGAGTTCCATACAAAGAAACTGTACTTTCAGTATTAAGGACTACAGCTTCATATGTTTGACATAAGGAGTCTAAAAGTACACATTGCAAATAATCTGTGCCATCTCTTAGAACAATAAACATCATATTTTTACCTGAAATCAAAAACAAAAACACAATTAAATGAAAATGTTTAAAGCTACAATTCTCAAATGCTTCTGAAATAATTGCAAACATACCCTGCCTTCGTATTCGATGAACCCAACCAAATATTTGAACCCTCTGTCCACGATGTTCTTTTCCATCTCTGATTTTAATAACTTTTGCTTTTGGCAAAGAAGTATCCTGTTTTATTTGAATTTTTTTAGATTCTTCGAGAATCTTGGCCCTCTTCTCCGCATCTTCAATTTCCTTTTTCTTTCGAGCTTCCAACTTTTTACACTCCTAAATATCAAAACCATGAAACATTACACAGCTACAAATTATAATGGATCCAATCTTTAAAATACACATTATAAAATAATCAATAAATTACGTTCTAATCTTTTTTTTTTTTTTCAATTATTTCCACAAATATATTTCTTTAGGAACAATGGCAGAGTAAATAAAAATTTATTTTCATTTAAATAAAGCAAAATAATTAAATCTTACTTCTTTCCATATTTTTGTTAATTTTTTTAACTGGCTTTTTGCAATAGGTTCATAATCCTAAAAAATAATATATATATATATATATATATATATATATATATATATATATATATATATATATATATATATATATATATATATATATATATATATATATATATAGCAGGTATATTGAGAAAACATTATGATGGGGGGAAAATGCATAAGGTTAGATGAGTCAAATTTATTTGTTATCTATAGGAGTTTAAATATATCTTATTTACTCTCCTTTACGTTGTGTAGGACCAAAATTAAGCATTGTGGGATACCTTTTTAAAACATTTTGAATAACTACAACTGCTGCTAATTAACATATGCTGCAATTGACAGTAAATAAAAAAATAAATGAAGTCATTCAATAGAATATGGAAAATAAGAGTAAGGAATAGATGAAAATAAAGGAAACAAGAACTAAAGACTTCTCAGGTTATTTGTTTGTATTATCCCTTTGAGTGTTGGCAACGCCACTAGAAAAAAACGGATGTGTCAATTTTGAATTGCAAAAGAATTCTGGTTTTGGTGATTATATAATCTATGTTATTATATAATAGTATAAGAGAAAGTATGTTAAAGAAGGTTGAAGGAAATCTATTAACTGAAGCTATATATATATATATATATATATATATATATATATATATATATATATATAGAGAAGTTATATATATATATATATATATATATATATATATATAAAGAAGATATATATATATATATATATATATATATATATATATATATATATATATATATATATAGCTATATATATATATATATATATATATATAAATAAAAATATATAAAATAAATATATATATATATATATATATATATATATATATATATATATATATATATATATATATATATATATATATATATATATATATATATATATATATATATATAATTTATATATATATATAAACATATGTTGTTATATATATATATATATATATATATATATGGCAGAAAGAGAAGATATATATGAGTATATATATATATATATATATATATATATATATATATATAAAAGAGGTTTTCTCAATCGAATCTAACAGATTTATTGAGACCCTATGGGTTTGATAATTATTAATTTTATTCAAATTAATGATGTGGTTTTAATAAAAAGTACCTTCAATACATACACCATACGAGGAGACCTCACAAACTGACCTGAAGAGGGAAAATATATTTGAGCAGTTTACTAAAATAGAAATTCACTCAAATATTGTAGATGATTATTTTGTGGAATAAAAGCATAAAAACAAGAAATAACCATAAATAAAAACCTATATATATATATATATATATATATATATATATATATATATATATATATATATATATATATATATATATATATATATATATATATATATATAAACTCCGTACATAAAACCTAAATATATTATTATTAAAACTATACCGTATATATTATTTTAAACAATGAAAAGTCAAAAATATTTATAACTTGAAATATTTACTAGTTTAAATCAATTAACTTAAAAAAATAATAATAAAAAAATTATAATAGTAATAACAATAATAATAAAAAAGTAATAATAATTATAATAATAAATAAATAAATAAATAATAATCCAAATAAAGTTTTTGTGAAAAACAAAAACTTAATGTTAACAAAATGATTAAAAAAAAAAAAGTAATAATAATGATACTAATAATAATAAATTAATAATAATAATAATAATAATAATAATAATAATAATAATAATAATAATAATAATTACAAATAATAATAATAATAATAATAATAATAATAATAATAATAATAATAATAATAATAATAATAATAATAATAATAATAATAATGTTTTTCTTATGAAAAGCAAAGAAAACTTATTTAATGTTAACAAAAAAATGCTATAGTTAAGACAACGCTAATAACAGCTTACAAGTATGCTTACTGTTATGATATGAGGTGCAATAAACAAATACGTTCAACTATTTGATTAACTTATCAATGCCATCCCATTTTTCACAAAATCTACAAAAAAACGAACATTCAAAACATTGTCAGATTGTATGTTATACAAACTGCATGCAATCATAACAATCAATGTTCTCTATCTAATTAGCGTGCAGTTGGAAAAGTATAGATAAGGGCTGCAAAAAATCCAGTTCTTATTAATTAAAAACAATATTTTAAGGCAACTTTAAAAGGAATGTGATATTGACGCATAATATTCCATCTATGAATGATCCACATATGAATATATGGATCTTATGAAATCCAAACATCTAATACATCAATAAACCCAACATTTTGAAACTAAGAAAACTTATCCTGTCTTACATGCTCTAGACAAGGTTTGTTACGTATTCCTTAGCTGAAAAAAAGTTACAGTTAGAAATACAGTTAGAAACATATTCTGGGAACCAGCAAGAAATCAAAAACAAATCAGAAGGGATATTTGGGTTGTAAGACTATGATTTTTAAACTGTGTAACAGCGTTAACAGAAGTATTAGTTATCATCTACATTTTAAAATTTCCTTACAGTTATGTTGATAAGGTTCATTCATTCAAACATAAAATAAACCAAAATGGTGTCAATGTGTGAAAAAAAAAAAATAATTTTTAAGTTCAAAAAAAGATGCAAATTTGATGTACAGGCAAAAGTCAACAGACAATTTGGAATTTTAGGTATGTATTCAAGTACTTGATGTTCTAACTTTTGAGATGTGGTGTTACGGGGAGCTATAATTGGTGCGTCGATAAATTCCTAATTCCCTTAGGATAATTGAATGAAGCGGCGTGTCCCGAAACAGGAGGCTTTAATTCCCACTCCCTGAGCAGCTGAATTAAATAAAGCAATTAAAATTAACCCACCCAATATTAATAAATTTAAATAAACAAGTCTACCCCAATTACTTTAATACCCGAATAGCTAGCAGAAAGACGCTTTACGCTAAGGTTGGGTTCGGTCTGAAGGCGGGACCAGCGCTAATAATAATAATAAGTAATAATTTTTTGAGTCCAGTCGTACTACAATTATTCAGCACATGTATAAATGAACATGGTAATAATGAAGCAATTATTTTATATTTTTAATTAAAATTCTTATTTACATTATGTATAAGTTTACGCGAAATTATCTTTTCATGAAACAAAATTATGAATAAATGAATTAATCGAATATCGACGAAACTCAAAGCCAATAATATTGAATTTATTCTTACTTATTCGATAAATCGTTAGATGTGTTTATATGTTGGAATGTGTTAATAGGATCATATAAAAGTATAAATACTTAGCTTTAATTTACCAATGACGACGATCCTTCTAAGTGATTTGGAATAACTTCGGCTTTCTGAGAGTAAACAATACTAATTCTTGGTGAGTTTTCCTTTTCTTTTGACTAGTTTCTTCTTAATATTAAGTTTCCTTATAATTATGTTCCTTAAGACTAGGTATTTTTCTTATGACTAATTTTCCTTATTTCTACTTCCTTATTTCTATGTTCCTTAAATCTATTTTGTCTGTATTTACATCAGTGTAAATATCTTTGAAAAGGAAATATTTTCCAAGAGAGAAATAATGTCTTGAGAGGAGAGCAGGCAATAATATATCTTTGAAGATGAAATCTGAATGAAGGCTATAAGCCAGAGACTAAAAAACCAAGCCTAGGAAACCAAGTCTAGGAACCTGAATAAGAGAAGACAATTACAATCAGCTTAGGAAAAGTTGTTCAAATGAAAAACAATGCTTGAATAAAATAAATAAACTCTATAATAATAAAAAGATAAAATAAAATAAAATAAAATGAAATAATAAATTAATGAAGCTCATATAATCTTATCCATATTCACCCCAATTATCCTTTTCTAGGTTCTTGGGGTTTTCTTTATTCGGCTATGTTCTATATTTGTTATATCTGTTATAAATCTTCTATGTTTGTTCGCAATTCTCTCTCAATATTTGTGTTAATTTTTCCTCTTCTGTGTTTAAGATTTCCTCACTCTTATATTATTTCTCACTAATGGAATTTATTCTGGAAAGACAAATAATATACTGCTAAATTAATGTTCAAACTAAAACGATTGAATTGATAAAATAATAATGTTTCTAGAATTCCCAAACACTAAAGGTCCTGTCAGGGCTGGACCGTTACAACGGTCAGACTGGCTTTATCTGGTATCAGAACCACAGCTACCCATTTTCAAAAATGGTCAATAAAAACCAGAATATTTATTTCCTTTTAGAGTTTTCGGAAACTGAAGTAAGTCCATCACACACACCAAGTCAATATGGTGAATTGGCAAGATCAGTCACATGGGCGGTGAGTAGTAACATTGCAGAAAAATTGCTCCAATATCACCAAAAGGAGAAAATCTCATTTCCACATAAGATCTCCTTTTTCTAACAGAGCGATTTTCATACCGGTAATTATATATTAATTGTTATAAGTTGTCTTCAGCCCATTATGCATGCAGGAAACATGAAGTTCAAGAGTCATATGTATTAATAATGTACTGGGAAATGACACTATAACAGTTCAACCCGAGTCGCTGTGTAGTATCAAAAGGCTATCCCTGAACAACTATCCGTGAGTGATACATCCCAGAGGTTTAGGAATCTGGCTTTGATGGTAGATGTCTGACCCTTTCAAAAAATTTTCAACATTTTACTAAGGGTCTTATCATTCAATTAATCATGCTTTTTATTTAGATCATTGACGTTTGCGTTATGCACTGAAATAATTTTAATAGAAATATTTTGTACTGCTGCTGATTTATTATCGGTGGTTTTAAGGCCCTCAGCAACAATAAGCAATTCATCATGCCCAGACAATAAATGCTGTTGAGACATATCAGGTAATAGATGATTGTCTCTCAAAGCCGGGGTGCCAAGTATCAAAGGGTGGTCTTCCATATAATGACTTGGTACTATGAAAAACTCTGAGGGTTGTGTGTGGAAATCGTGTTGGAACCCCACAGCCACTTTAACAAAATGGGTTATGGGTATCAAGTTATTGTCTCCAAACCCACTAACAGCTTTGACTCCAACATCCAGAGATGGTAGAATTACCTTGGTTTCACTCAATAGCTGAATAATATCTGAACTAATCAGATTTACTCCAGCCCCACTGTCTACTAAACATTTAAATTTCAGAGCACACAAATCATCCAAGGTGACACAGACAACTAATGGCTCAATGTCAGCCTGGCAAAGGTGTATTGGGACAACCATATCCTCTTCGATTTCAGAAAAGTCCTGCTTTTGAGGTGCCTGACTAAAACTGTTGTCAGTTGCTCCACTGTCAATAAGTTTACCTCTCATTGAGTCTTGCCCCTTGTCCTCCACAGATTGACTCGGCTCTGTGGGGGCTAAAAGTTTAACTGTTTGGGATATTCTTCATCCAGTCCTCTACACTGACCCTCATAATGGGACTTCTAGCAATAATCGCACGGATCTAAATAAGGTTGATGCGGAAGAGGTTTTTCTTCCTGTTTAGAATGAGAGTCCTTTTTAGACTTCGGAGGTCTATGCACCATTGTATGCACCATTTTTGCCACTCCCAACAAATATTCTCACGGAGATTTAGATGTATCATGGTCGGATTGATTGGTGTGTTTTCGGGGTGGAGTTCGTTAAGTGCATTTCATTCCTGCATGTGACCCATGACAGAAGGGACAAGTTATGTTCCGTTCCATCGTAGGCGATGACTGTGGTGATCTATACGAGCGACACTCCACTCTCACGTGACCTCTCTTCTTGCAGTAGCTACAAATTCCTAAATATTTGTAGCACTCCTGCATTTGGTGTCCTCGGTTCGCAATAATCGCACACCATGCGTTTCCGTTCATCTTCAACAACCCTTGGGAAAGTATTGTTGTACTAAGGTGTTCGATCTTGAGTGCGAGAGTTATTCTGTGACTTACTGTGGCGGTTATCCCGATAAAACCGAGAACCGTGAGATTTTTCTGGAGGACTACTATTAGAGTTCCTCAAGGTTTGCTGATGATATTGAGATGTTTTTGGACTTTTGGTTTTACTCTGTAAAATCTCAGTCCAGCTAGTATAAACTGTATTAATTTGAATGACCGACTCTATTGAATCATCCAAATTGTCTTTTAGGGTCTGTTTCTTTGTATGTGTGGGTCGGTCAAGGACTTCTCCGGGTATTTGTGCTATTGAGTTGGAAAACTCTGTATTAGACCTATCTGTTTCCAACAAGTCAGCATTACCAACTATTTTTTCCCATGTAGTGCGCAAATTCCCATCAAGCTCTTTCATCTTGATATATTCGCGAACACTTTTCTTAATATATGGTGGTAAACTACATAGAAAAGGATTACGCAATGAAGCATGTTCCTGCATATCTAATCCTCGATACGCTCGCCTGGCTAATCTCTCCAATCTGAGCGTATACATTCTAATGGATTCCCCTCTCTCACGTCGAGCAGAGACATGATAAGCTTGTAGCTTATCTCATCTTCATCTTTTCTCATCAATGAACCACTTACCAGTTGTATCTCTGAAAGAAAGTGTCGATATGTCATGCTTTTGTGACAAGTCTTATAGCTGAAGGAATCTACACTTCCGTTGACAGCCAAGTCCGTAACCATTGCTGTTGGGGCATGGAATAGTGGAGAGCAGTAGTCTTCAAAATCCTTAAATTATATGAGTATAGGAGATTTTGGTCAGCTACATCTTTATTATTTACCCGGCGTCTGCGCCTTCACTTTTGGGTTTTTCGCAACTGTGTAAGAGACAGTATAGCCTCTTTAATAAAAGTAATTAATTTCTTCCATCTCCGGACTTGAATAACATAGAAGTTATTCATTGAAGGGTCGGGTTTTGAAAAAAGAATGTCTGTATTCAGGTAGTTATTATGACCTGTTTACCAGGTGGATTGAGCAACTTTTGGTTTCATCTAATGTAGCGGATTTTACTTAAACTAAAACCGAACTACAATTAATTTGAATCAAGGAGAAGGAGTGAGCTAGCTTACCGAGATAAATAGAGGGAATAACAATGACAACACATACACCTTAAATTTACTACAAAAAACGGTCCTCATCATTATTCACAATTTTATAATAAATTACTTTTAAATATTCCCCAATAGGTATACACGAATACGCAGATTATACCAGATAAACCTAATCCCACTTCTTATGAAACTACAAAAATAAATCTACACAGTATCCCAATACCACTCTAAAATTACAAAAAAAATAGTAGTTATGAGCAAAGAAGAAATTACTATAGTATACCACTACCAACTACTCCAATATACCATATACTACAATGTTAAATTACCTTTTCTTAGCTAATGAGAAGATTATAAAAAATCTAATACCGTAATATAATAAACGATAAATCAAAAAAAATATTCAAAATTGTCAATTATGAAATAGTGTCAGTCACCTTTATGTGCCTTAATGTTTTAGTTTTAATTATTATTTTCAAGACTTTTAAAACTATTTACATTATTTTTATACAATTTTTATGATACCAAGTTTTTAAATGTATTTTCAAGACTTTTAAAAGTAGATTTTTATACTTTATCTTTAATGTATTTTCAATTTTATAATTTTATCAAAACTTTTAAAATTCAATTTTTATATCTGTTTAGAATAGTATATTTCATAGACTTTGTTTAAATCGTATTTTCACTTTAGTTAATTTTTCCTTCCACTTGTATTGGTCTTATCAATATTAATTTTTTCCCTTTTTACCTTATCATAGCTCATCTCGTCCGAATTCTCCTAACTTTACTTGCTTTTGTTAGATGTACATTAGTTTCCAATTATCTTTCTTAATTACTTTTTACGTTTTCCACATATAAATGCAAAAATGGAAACACAAATAACGGTCCAAAGAAAATATACCAATTGGAGCCAAAACAACTCCAGAAGGCAGCCACAGGAAATAATTTCTGCCTTGAAAAATAAATGGGTCCAGAAAAAGTTTCAAGCTCCAGAAAAAATGAAATGAAAACCAAAAATAAACAAATTTGGTTTAACAATCAATATATATAGAAAAATAGAAAATTAGGTCAAGTTATATCACTAATTACATTTCTAAGATACCCATAACTTCCAATATATAGCAATTAAATTATAAACACTTTAAATAATCATTTAAGTGAAGCACCATCTTCATTTATTCTTTGTCTTTGTCATTCCGATTCTCTTCTTCGTAATGAATTAAAATCCCCCAAAATCTTAAGCAAAAACTCAAAAATTCAACTATTTAAATTAAAATTATAATAAGAAAGTAAAAATACAAAAAAATAGATACTTAAGTAAGCTACCTGCACAATGTTAGTAGACGTTTTTTTATCGAAACTCTAATTCTTCAATCGACTACTGTTATCAACCTTCACCTCCAGAACAAAACTTCCACACCAGAAACCTCCACTACTTGGCTTCAAACCTTTAAAACCAAAAAAATCTACTAAGACCAAAAAATTTACCATTAATGAAATAATTAACAGTAATAAGAAAAAAATAATTACCACATACATAAGATTCCAAATCCACCAAATGTTGTTCACAGCACAAAATCACTACTCTTCACCATACCATACACAGTCCATTAATCATCTAACACAGTCCACTATACTGCATCCCAAAGTCTCTATTTAAAATATTATTCCTAAAAAATCTATTGTGAATTAAATTGAATATGCCTATGGGAAGACAAAAATAGTAGACATGAAATGTAAAGAATATCATTTACCTTTACAATCCATTCACATTCATTTCATTTCAAAAATGAAATGTCATGGATGGTCCGAAATCAGGAGAACGAAATGTATAAGACCCTGTTAAAGAAAGCTACTATCTACTGAAGTTCGTCAGAACATTCCACCAGTCAGTCTAAAACGCAATTACTCTCCCCCTTCTAACACCCATCGTACATGACAAAATTACAAAATACCCCAAATGATAATATGATACAAAAAAAAAAATAAAAAAAAGACTACCACTAAGGGCAGCCACACAATTTGTGAATACATATGGATGTTTAATGTGAGTAACCTTTTTCCTCGGGTTTCCAATCTTGTAAGCTTAAAAGGTTTGACTCGAATTTTGATTTTGATTAAATTCCTCTGTTTATTTATATTTTAATATCTAAATTGTGTCCCTCTTTTATAGTTTACCTTTAAGTTGTATCGTTTCCTATGAGTGGATTTTGTGTTATCCTCATATGGAGTCCTAGATTCTATAGTTTATCCAGCTGAAAACCTCTGAAAATTCACGTCTATTAAAGACTAATGTCTTAGTTTATTTTTAAATACTTCCATGGTATATTAGAAGTAAACATTCTTGTGTAATATTATTCCCCCCTTTGCTTAAGAAGTTAGTCTTGTTATTCTTAAGTTTCCTTAGAGTTTAAATTCTGTTGTCTGTCTTGTTATAAATCCTGATTTCTCTCAGCAAGATCATTTGTTCATTTGTCTTTTCAAAATTTGTTGTGATTTATTTATTCTTGTCTTTATTATTTTTCAAACTACTATTTCTCACTCTTTTGATCATCTTATTGTAACTTTTTACTATTTTTCCTACATGTCACAATATTTCTGTTGAGGTATCTATTACAAAAACAATCTGCCTAATTGTGTGATTCTTTTTCTGCTAACCATTACTTCTTTTCTTGCAATAACTCTTGTATATGTTCCCAATGGCGGAAAACAATAAATCAGCAAGATATGACTGTTGTCCATCTTTTATAATAGCTCAATCAAATCTTGAAATAAACCTGTGGAAGTTAAATGCTTTAAGCTCTAGTAATGATTTGGTGTTCAAAGCTTCTAAGATTTTCTAAATCATTGAAATTCTGTTATTGGTTGTTATTAATGAATTCACATCACAGAACAAATGTTCATGTTATATCTGTCAACCTTATTGGCTGTTTAAGAGTGAGATTGTAATATATCTTACAGTTCTATGTGTCTTTCAAATGACCTCCTTTATGGAACTATAGGGGGTTGAAATAACCACTGTATTTTGTTTGCTCAAAAAATTTATTAACTTGCTTATTATTATTCCAATTTTAACTTGTCCTTTTAATTCTTTGTTAGCTTCACAAAATTCAATCCATTATCTGATCGGATTAATTTCACACCATTACCTATACGGCTGATAAATCTTCTTAAGGCATTGATTGAAAGCTATCAGATCTAATGAAATAGTAACACTCTAAAGTATTGCTCTACTACTTAAACATGAAATAATTAATCCATATCTTTATTTCTGCTTACTTCCCTCATTTCCCGTTATACAAGGAAGAGGACCAAAAGCATCAATTCAATGTTCGTGAATTGGTAGTATATCACATCTAATCTATCTTTGGGCAAATTTCCCATCAACTGCTGAGTTGCCTTGTATGGAGCTTACTAGATATCTGGCTCTTTTAGATCTTCTAATACTTCTAACTGCATCTTGCTCTTTAAAGCATTTTAAAACGTTTGTATTTTCTAAATGTCCATTAATTTCTATGGTAATGTCCTCATTATTAATTGTAACATGACTTATTTGGCAACGATTAATTGAGATGTTAAAAATCATTGCATACATCATTCAAGATTTTTTTATTCCTACCCACACACTCTAATATTCCATATCATCTATAAACTTCGGAAATTTTCTCTTGTCTGATTTGCTTCGCTTTCTTTTTTATTTGTATTGTAATATTAGAAGTACCAATTGTATCAGTATCAAATGCCGTTTTCTGCGTTTTATTCTGATAAATTGTCATAGCACCTTTATCCCAGGCGTTTTATTGCAAATTTTCTTTAACTCTTAAAAATCCATGCTACTTTTGTTTTTAATTTCATCCAATCTGAGACAGAATGTATAAGCTTGTCTGTTGAGCTTTCTTTGTAGTAGGTATTCAGATAATGGATTTACTTTTTTATTAATCATCATTTTCATCATCTAATTTATTTCTTTATTTTTGCTCAGGCATTTGAGCATTGTCTTTACCAAAAATTCTGGACCAGGCTTATGCTTTATTGTTCCCAAAAACTCCATTACCAGATTCCTCTTACTTGCCTATATCCTGCCACATTTAGCTTACCTGGGGGGTACCATAAGTTCATTGGCCTTATGATCTGTTTTGATGTGAATATGTAGTTAGATCGTATGGTTATGAAATCCGTTTTAACAATTTTTGATTGAGTGTGTTTGAATATATTTATACATTGTCCCTATTATCAAAAATATCTTCGACTTATGTTCCATTTCCATAATTCCATCCTTTTAAAAATTGGTGTATGTTGACTGCTAAGTTTGCCTGCATTTCTATGCTTGGAATAGTTGAAACATCCAATTTTTATTTATGTATAATCTTGTTTTAGATTAACAACACAATGAAGCCAATATATTCATCCACCATCTCAATGATCTTAATATATTGCTTACTGCCTGCCATATGCAAGTGAGAACATCTGACATAATTAGTTGCTCAACAGGAACTATGCTTTAAAAAATTCGGGTTGCAATGACTAGGAACTTGAAAATCCATTTCTAACACTCAACAAATAGAATTTCCCCGTAAAATTTTGGTGCGTAAGATGAAAAAGCATATAAATTAAACTTTTTATCCGAATAAAATTTTGAAATAGCATTTTTAGTATATTAGCATGGGATTATCAAACCCAGTTTATAAATCAGAAAGAAATGCGAGTGTGTATATTACCTTTTGTAGTGTCTTTATTTTTGATATAAAAACCTCCATAGATTTACAACAATAAATACACCCAATTTGGTCAAATTAAAATAATACCATTTTTGTGAAGGAATTATTAAGGATAATTTAATTTTTTAACTTTACCTTAAGTCTCTGTTTATCCAATGTTTTCATAAAAAGTGTCTTGAATTTACCTAGCCACCATATCCTTATGAGAGTTAAAAAAAACTTATTTTTTTTTAAATTTTTTTAACCTTTTTTATTAATGTAAGTAATGTTGATTTCAAGACTTAAAGACAATCCAAAACATAGAAAGTATAAGTATGAGACGTGAAAACTGAAGTACTGAATTCTATAAATGGAGGTGGACAAACAATGAAAGGAAGTGAGATACAAGTAAAGATATGAAAAGAACCCTATAGTGGTATCCAAAGATACATGGGGAACATTATGAACAGTGGATAAGATGAAAAGTGTAAGTACACTGTAGTGATAAAAGTGGAGTTATAGTACGGCTATGTGAAACGCATATGACTGTATGACACATAAAGGATGCACGTAGGGAAAATATAGGCTGATGTAAGTGGTAAAAGATTGAGTAAAGAGAAGTACAAACAGGTAGACAGAAATACGTGACCTTCAGGTGTGTGGTGGTGGGGTCTGGAGGACTAAGTATGGTGTGATAAATAGAACTGTATGAATGAGTCCATGGTGGCAAGTGGAGTCTGAAAGTAAGGTGTAACAGTCATCTAATGGTATGTCACAATAGTGTGGATAAATGGGGGGGGTAAAATGGTAGGGTGTGAGGAATCAAGTGATGAAGAGTGGGTGGGTTGAGAAAAGGTAATGTGGTGGAAAGTGGGGAAACTGGAAATTACGGAGTGGTGGTAATGTGGTTGAAGTAGTGGTAACTGGGGATGCGAAATGTGAGACTGTGAGATTGTTGAGGAAAACGTTAAGCAAAATGAGGGTGTACAAGTGGGTGCTGGGGGAGTGGGTAGACAGTGGTAGAGGATGGGGAGGACTCGCCGTGGAGGAGGAGAACCTCGGAAGGGCTCCAAAAGGCGGTAACGTGTGGAAAAGGCATTGTAATACGTGAACGGAGAGGAGAGGAGGGACTTGTTTAATATACTTATAATCGTGAGATGTGAAAAAAGTACACAAGTAATGTATTTGTATTATAATTAATAAAACAAACTATAGTGAAGTAGAATTGAAGAATGAGAATGTAAAATGAAACTGACCCTTAATGTTAATTACTCTTATTTTAATTAACTTTGGTAAAGTAGTATGGACTGTTTAGTGTTTAAAGGAATGAAACAGTTAAAGATGAAAGTTATTTTTTGGTAATGAAAATGAAAGTGTATGCTTATTTATTTTAGTTTCTGTCATATTTAATAGCAGTAATTCTTTCCGAATGTAATGTGTTAATAATGTTTATTGTTGGTAGTTCATTGGGTAAATTTTTATTTATTTTTATTAATTTTCATTTTTAGTTAGCTAATATCCTATAAATACTGTTTTGACTATGTTTTCACTATTTTGATTATCATTAACTGAGTTTATATCAGTAAATATATGAACATACAACATTACAATACATTACGTAGAAGATGAGTATTACACATCATGATGTGCCTCCTCTCCGCTCTTCTGCTGATAATCCCACCACTTTTTATTTTCAATTCACCTTTAAGCATTCTCGCGATGATTTGTGATAATGCGCTCACGAAGGATAAAATAGGACTTTCTTGATCCAACCTCTAACCTTTTGTACCCTGAACAGGTTTTCACTTCATTGTAACGTGTCTTAAGTTGTTATTCATTTGGTCATCCTACTATTTTTCCTATATTTATATTTCTAGATTTAAACTCCGTGATTCTTGCTGGTGAGGGTTTGATTGATTTCACTGCTTGACGTGGTCTATAAATTTTCTTCCTTAATGAGAAAAGTAGATGGCTTTTCTTATTATTCTTTTCACAATCTTTTTCTGGTACCATTTTAATTATTACGTAAAGTGATTTGATTTATGAGACATTTAAGTAGTTATTGTTACTTTAATGAACTTTGTTATTTTCATTCTTGCTTTGTTTTTTAGAAATTTTGGCATTTGTGATTTCTGTAGTACTCTACTTATGGAGATGTTGTTTACGCATATAATAATCTGGAATACAGACCTTGGATCTTCTATTAGTTGTATTAATATTTACTACTTCTCTTGGTATTAATTTTAGTTGTGGAGTTCAATCTATCGTGGGTTATTTGTTCTCTTATTATATATTATCTCCACTATCTCCTTTTATTTAGCTTTCGTACCTATTAATTATATTAACATTGGGGCATAAAAGACCTTTTAATTTTTCCAACTCCATTTATTTATTAATTTTTGATTGGTTGTGGTTGATGATGATGTGTCCCAACTTGACACAGTCATGTGAACAGTAAGGCCGCATTATGTATTTTTACTTTGATTGCGTTAAGAAAAATTAGCGAATGTTATATATCAAATCGTTCTAATCCTTTTACTATGTTTTTTATTCAATACGATTATATAGGCTTATAGTCTTACTGTTAGGTTAGGTTTGGGGTCAGCAAAAGTTTTTTAACCTTATCTAGCAAATCCCCCACAACACTGGTGAAAATTTCGTTAATTTCTCACTATGCAATTTTATATACAAAGGGACCTGGGTTATTTACTAGTTTCAATTAATTTAAGTTACATAGCAAATCTAAAAAGAAATCGTGCATAAGTTAATTCATTCTTAAATTTATTAGATTCTTTCAATTTTAGAATAATGTAATTTAAGCAATTAAACTTGTTCCTTTCCTGTTTCTAGTTTCTACTGTTTTTAAACTTATATTTTC
This sequence comes from Trachelipus rathkii, assembly GCA_015478945.1. Lineage (NCBI taxonomy): Eukaryota > Metazoa > Arthropoda > Malacostraca > Isopoda > Trachelipodidae > Trachelipus > Trachelipus rathkii. The sequence goes on along the minus strand of JABUQX010037534.1, from coordinate 4,859 downwards.
ATAAACTAAGTGATTAAACTTTATACCTTATTATTTTGGCGTTACGCTTTCATTGACCAAGTTTTATAACTAATTTAACAATAGAGAACAGTTTTTCATCTTCACTTCTCACATCTTTCCATTCATATATAGTATTTTAAATGCTCGTGTGGTCGTTAAGTAAGGGTTTGTGGATTCATTTTAATGAAGTCAATATCTTTCCACTTAGACCTCAATTCCCGCCTATAATATGATTTCTTATCTTTACGTTTAATTGCCATCTATAATAATTATTTTTTACACATAAACTATTAATTTCTGAATATCTTTTCCTATCAACAAGGGTCGAAATAAAATGATCTGAAATTAATATAATTTTGCACCTTTACTAATTCTATTTGATTACACCTCTAATTTAAATTTCTAAATTTTCATTTTTAACAGTAGTAAAAATAAATGTATAAATATTTTATAGTTTTGTTCATATTATATTAATTGTTAATTTTTCTAATAATGAATATATTTTTTTATCTAATTTTCTTTGTTTTTTCTTGTTTTAGTGAAGTAATTGGCTGTCAATATTCTTGGTTAATTTTGTGTTTTTTCTTTTTTACAATTGGTAAAGCGTCGGAACTTTGGCTAATTATTTGTTGTTCAACGTCAATTAGATCTACGCTCTAGTTCTAGACCTTTTACGGCGACATCTCTAATGGGGGGTGCATTCGATCGTTGGTATTAATTTGCCAACTATTAATCTCTTTCAGTGAATGCATCCAGGCTTTATAACACATACCTTAAATTCTGGGTTCTGAAATTGTAAGGTAGAACTCATGCATGTAATTTGAGATGGCAGTAAGATCTGTATTATTCACTACTAGTATTTATGTGGAGAGGAGTTATGCAAGCGTACGAGAAAGGCAGCAGGATTGTGTAGTGAACCTTATAAGGTAAAGTATGAACTGCATTATAGGATTATTGAAACGAGATATTTAAAATAAGTGGATAATGTGAAATATAAAGTTCAAACCAAGGGAAAGCACATCCTTGACGTGTTATTCTGAAAACTATTGATATATGATCACATTGTCAGGGATGTTTCGAGAGAAGTCTATATTGTCTGGATATATGGTATGACTACTGCAAATCCTGACTAAGAATGTATGTTTACCTGTGACCGTGTATCTTTTCAACTAGAAATACCTTGTGCAATAAATAAAAAACGGTGTGTAAATAGATTCATGATTTGCTTTACTGTGTGTGATGTGGTTAGGGGAGTTAAAAATACGAAAAAACATATAAATAGTTAAAAAATGAAAGGTTAGGCAAGAGGTGTGTAAACATTTTAATATCACCTAACGGGAGCGTAAGGAATTTGAGGTGTTCGATTAAGGTTAGTAATGAGCTGGATTTTTTCAAGTATTTGTTTAATTTGAGTGGGGAGTGCTAGGCCGGTTATATTTATCTTAGCGTGTTAGTGCAGGTTTATGAATATGTCCTGTAAACTTTAGTCGTGGTTGATTGTGAAGTTGAAGTATCATAAAGTCTGGAGAGGGTTTAGTTATCCAATGATGTCTATGAAGTGAAAGTTAGCAGTAAAGGTAAAATTTATTGTTAAAGTGGTGCTATCGCCTATGACAAAAACGTGAACTTCCAGGAGTGAGAGGTGTAAAAAATACGGCTGTTGAAAAAAATGGGTTTATGGGGTCCTTTGTAGGTGGAAGCTGAATAACCTTATTGGTGTGCTTATAAAGAGAAAAATATTAAAGTAAATAAAAAATAACAAAAATGCTTTCATTATAATATAAAAGTTAAAAACATAAAATGAAACAATAACGATAAATAAAAGAGAATAAAAATTAGTTATGATATAAAACCATAATTATATTTATGATGGAAATGTGGTATTAATTGTGTTAAAAAGTGTTTTTATATTTCGGCTATTCTTGTTATGCTATATATTTGTTAGATCGTTAATTTAGCCTTTTTCTGTTGTTTATTTGACAATTCTCTTAGATGCCTTTACGATGATTTTTGTGTATTATAAAAGTGTTCAGAAATGACACTCTCTTCACCTACCCTTATAATTTATTTATCGACTTTATACCCTCCTTATAATTACATCATATTACTATTTCTACTTTAAATTGATTTAATTTTGGAATTTCCAGTTATGTGAGATTAGTGTAGTAATCGCATGGCCATTCGCATGTACTTATTTCCCACCTGCTGTCCTTCTTACCTAAATACAAAGCCCTCCGCTATACCACTTCTACCCCTAATTCCTTAATAGCTTGACCCACTTATTATGAAACCCGCTTTTTGCATCTCCTTAAGTCTTTTTCAGCAGCTCTTTCCCTTGAACCCTTCTTAAGCATTCCTCTCTGCCCTTTCTCTCATCTCACTCTTACATCTAAAACTACTCTATGTCTGTTCAAGCACGTTACTTTACACATTCGCAATTTCGAAATCACTCCACCTTAAAATATAAGTTTATTACCGTTTGTCACCAACCTATAAATTTTAACCACACTATGTACCTAGAATAATGCTTCGATAAAAATGGTACTAAATCGATAGTCTCTAAATATCTCCACTTACAATGATTTGATCTGGATTGAATTGAAAGTTCATTCTGTCCTGTTTGCTCTCTTTTTAATATAATGTTCTCAAATGTTGCTTTAGAAGCAATTGGCAGTTTGTTGCAATACTTTTAATTGATTTGTATGCGATTTTGTATATGCAATAGCTTATTTTTTAAAATTTTTGACATATGCTAAGCTATTCTACATTACAGGCAAGTTTTTATTTTTTGGCAATTTGTAATTCTAAATTTCTTAGCCTGACCTCTAGATGCAATCCTACTTATTTTCTATATCACTCCGCAATTATATTATTAATTTATCTTCAGCAATTTATATTTTCTGTATTGCAATCAATATTGCTTTTCTACTCTTGAGATATTTGGTATCAATTTGCGACCATAGTTGAATTCACCATAGTTATGCATTTGTATAACATTGTTTTAATTTATATTTTTATTTCCTTTTCTTATATTTAATGGAAATATTTATATTATTATTATTATTATATTTTTTATTATTATTATATTAGTCATTATTATTATTATTAATATTATTATCTATTAAAGCTATAGAATCAAAAATTTTGTTCGCTAAAATAATTTCGGAAGTTTGACCACCCTGTCTACAGCCTTTTATATTCATATATATATAATATATATATTATATATATTATATAATAATATATATTTTTAATTAAAATATATAATATTATATATAATATATATATATATCATATTATATATATATATATATATTATATATACAATTATATATATTTATAATATATATATATTAAGTCAGATGGGGTAAAAAGTTTGAGGTTGGTGGGGTAAAAAAACAAAACCTCCCCCTTTCCTGATAATCATTTTTTATTTTATGGGCTATTCTCGGTGCCTCTTAATCTATAAAGGCCAAAAGAAATGGGGCTGCCTCTTAAATTACAGTAACTCAGCGATAACAAATGCGAACCCAGTAAAAAAATGGCTGCAAAATTTATTTACTATTTTACACCTTTTGCTACCGAAACGTAGTATTACATTTAAAAAAAAATTTTTTTTTTTTTTGGTATACTATAAAATATAAAGAACTTGGGCAAAACTAATAATTTTTGTTTAAAATTATTTTAAATTCCTCTAAAAAAAAATTTTTTTTATCCCATCAAATTTTCCAAAATGGGGTAAAAAAAAACAGTTTTTTTACCTGGATGTATTCTTATTAACATGGAAGGCTCTGTAAAGCTCTGAAGTACTGAGTGATGACGTTATTGCATAGAAGGTCAGGAAAGTTCATGGAAAGTTGGGAAGTAGCTGGAAGTACTGCAAAGTAGCTTGGAAAGTGAACTGAGTTCGATGACGAGCTAAACAAAGGGGTAGGGTCTGAAAGTACATAGAAAAGCTAGAAATGGGGGTAGGCTTGAAAAACGCTCAGGGAAGTACATGAGACTCAGGAAAAAGTACCCATGCAGCACATCAGAAAAAACAGCTAGAGCATTGAAATAGTTTGAAGTAGCCTGGAAAATTTGGAAAGTGCTTTGGAAAGTAACTGAAAATATGAAGTAGCTCTGAAAAGTAGCTGAGTGCTGATGTCATAGCATAGAATTCATTGAAAGTACATAAAAGTGAAAGTGTTGGAAAGTAGCTGAATTGATGATGAGGTGGCAGACAAAGGGGTATGGAGAAAAACCACATGAAAGTACATAGAATAGCTACAACAAAGGGGGGTAGGGGTGAAAGATTAGGAAAGTACATAGGCACTCAGGAAAACAGCTAGAAGCATTGAAAGTAGTTTGAAAGTAGTTTGAAATATGGGAAGTAGTTTGGAAAGTAGCTGGAAATATGGAAAGTAGCTCTGGAAAGGAGCTTGAGTGATGACGTTCGAGTAAATGTCATGAAAATACATAAAAAGTTGGAAAGTACTTTGGGAAAGTAGAATGAAATGATGATGATGCTACAACAAAGGGGCGTAGGGAGAAAAACACATAAGTACATAGAAGAACTAGAACAAAGGGGTTATGGGTGAAAAACACTCAGATACATGAACACTCAGTAAAACGGCTAGAAGCAATTGAAAGTAGCTCAGAAAGTAATATTTTTTTTTTACCCTGTTTTTTTATTTCTTTACCCATTTTTACAACTCAAAACGAGTATAAAGATATCTTGTTTTTTTGGATTTTAAGAAAAAAATAAACTTTTTTTAATACTATTCTGCTTCACTAATACCAACCTCTATAACATGTATACATAGGATTCTATAATCTCAAGTGCTTAGAGGAAAAACCAAAAGCTTAAAGAGTTTTGT